>CANTUT010002148.1:7500-10000 GCA_947687605.1 Reutealis trisperma
GTCAGTGAATTGCCAAAGGAGGTCTTCTCGTTCCCAACTAACCTCACTTTCGGGTAGTCCTTTCCATTTCACTAAGTATTCCGAGTAGTTAGGAACTCCCCTCTTCCGTATTACTCGGTCCGCAAGGATGTTCTCTACTTCCTTGTCGAATTCAGTGACTACCGCCGTCGGGGCACGCTTGGACTCTCCTCTGCTTGGATCTTCCTTGTCTTCGTGGTATGGTTTTAGCATACTCACATGAAAGACAGGATGAATCTTGAGCTTGGGAGGAAGTTTAACTTGATAAGCTGCCTTCCCAACACGTTTTATTATAGGAAACGGGCCTTCATATCTCCTAACCAACCCTTTATGTACTTTGCGTAGGGACTTGAACTGGTTGGGCAGGAGCTTGACCATCACCAAGTCGCCTTCAGAATACTCCTTAGGGCGTCTTTTAGTGTCAGCCCACTTTTTCATCTTATGAGCAGCTTTGTCAAGGCATGCTCGTGTAACATCCGCCTCTTCATGCCAAGCCCTCGCAAATTTGTAAGCCGATGGATTTGTTCCCCCATAAGTAGAGGCAATGGCATTAGGAGTCAATGGTTGTTGGCCCGTCACAATTTCAAAGGGGCTTTTGCCCGTTGACTCGCTCCGTTGGAGGTTATAGGAGAATTGGGCTATGTCTAGCAACTTTGCCCAATCTCGTTGATGGGCACTTACATAATGCCGTAGATATAATTCCAACAAAGCATTGATGCGCTCGGTCTGGCCATCACTTTGGGGATGGAAACTTGTAGAAAAATTCAGATCTGTCCCCAATAACTTGAACAACTCGCGCCAGAACTTGCCAGTGAAGCGGGGATCTCTATCACTAATTATGCTTCTAGGGACGCCCCATAGCTTCACGACATGTTTGAAGAATAAGCGAGCTGCCTCATCCACTTTACAATCGGCAGGGGTTGCAATGAAGGTGGCATACTTGCTGAACCGATCCACTACCACCATGATGCTTCCGCAACCTTCAGACTTGGGCAAGGCAACAATGAAATCCATGGAGACGCTTTCCCAAGGTCTTTCGGCCACGGGTAGGGGTTCTAGCAATCCCGCCGGAGGTTGTTGCTCAACCTTGTCTTGTTGGCACACAAGACATGTCCGCACATAGGCCTCCACATCATCTTGCATGTGTGGCCAATAGTAATTATTTCGAACAAGGGCCAAGGTTCGTGCCATACCTGGATGTCCAGCCCACAAGGAGTCATGACATTCCTTGAGGATTTCTTTGCGCAGGTTTCCCCACTTTGGCACGAATAGCCTATTTCCCACCGTGCGAAGGATTTCATTGTCCATCCAAAAGCGTCGAGCTTTTCCTTCGCTAGCCAATTTGATTAAGCCCTTGGCCATTGAATCATGCTGCAAGCCTTCCTTGATTCGATCAAGGAAGTCACTTCGGGGCATGCTTTCGCTAATGGCAGCAAGTTCAGCCTTTCGACTAAGGGCATCAGCGACCACGTTTGCCTTGCCAGGCTTGTATTCTAGCTTGTAGTCAAATTCGGCAAGGTAGTCTTGCCACCGAGCTTGCTTGGGCGTGAGCTTCTTTTGGGTTTGAAAGTAGCTCGTGGCAACATTGTCGGTCTTGATGATGAACTTGCTACCAAGCAAGTAATGCCTCCACGTCCGTAGGCAATGAATTATAGCAGTCATCTCTTTTTCTTGGACTGTGTATCGCCGCTCGGTATCATTGAGCTTGCGACTTTCATAAGCAATTGGATGACTGTCTTGCATTAGTACACCACCGATAGCAAAATCAGAGGCATCGGTGTGTACCTCAAAGGGTTTAGAATAGTCGGGCAGCACCATGACAGGTTCTTGAGAGATTGCCTCCTTCAATTCTTCGAAGGCATCGTGGCATGCTTGCGACCAATGCCAAGCACGATCCTTCTTAAGTAAATCCGTCAATGGGGCTGCTATGGCCGAGTACCCCTTTATAAACCGACGATAGTAGTTCACCAGCCCAAGGAAGGATCTCAATTCAGGCACTTTAGTGGGAGGCTGCCACTCTTGGATAGCTCGCACTTTCGTTGGATCCATCATTAGCTTGCCATCCTTAATTTTATGACCAAGAAAGTCCACCTCCTTTTGAGCAAATGAACATTTTTCCAACTTTATGTAGAGCTCATTGTCGCGGAGGACTTGGAAGACTTGTTGAAGATGTTGCACGTGCTCTTCAAGAGTAGTGCTATACACCACAATATCATCCAAGTATACCACCACGAACTTGTCAAGGAAGGGGTGGAATAGCTTGTTCATCAATGTGCAGAAAGTGGCAGGAGCATTCGTGAGGCCGAAAGGCATGACAAGAAATTCAAAGGCTCCATATCGTGTCACGCATGTCGTTTTCGGCTCATCTCCTTCGGCAATGCGAACTTGGTAATAACCAGATCGCAAATCCAGCTTGGAAAAGTACTTTGCCTTCCCCAATTGATCAAAGAGATCAGCTATCAAGGGTATTGGGTACTTGTTC
>CANTUT010002148.1:25000-27500 GCA_947687605.1 Reutealis trisperma
TCGAGCCGATCGGTGGAGGGAGGGACGAACGGGCCCGTGGCGTGGTCGTGCCGAAAGTGGTGGGCAATTGGTAGGCAATTTGTTTTTGGTTGCAACAAACAAGTAGGCCACCAATGCTAGCAGCCAAAAATGCCTGCAAAAGTGAAAGGAAATCACATTTCGAGCCGATCGGCCGGGGGAAGCACGACGGGCCCGTCTCGCTGGCTTGCCGGAAGTGCTAGGCAAGTGGTAGCCAATTTGCATCCGGTTGCAGCAGACAACCACGCCACCAATGCTAGCAACCTAAAATGCCCGCAAAAATTACAGGAAATCACCTTCCGAGCCGATCGGCCGGGGGAGGCACGACGGGCCCGTTGCGTTGGCCTGTCGGAAGTGCTGGGCAAGTCGTAGCCAATTTGCATTCGGTTGCAACAACCAACCACGCCACCAATGCTAGCAATCGAAAATGCCTGCAAAAACAAAAGGGCGGTTTGGTCCCGTTTTGGCCCCAAAAACATTTTATTTTGGCCTAAATCTAAGGTTTTTGGATTTTTGACAACTTTCGACAATATTTTCTTGAGGTTAGAGAAATCATTTTCTAATTTCCACTGAAGGGGATAACCTTCCCATTAAGAAGAATGGATTTGTGCATTAATTGACGGCTATGTTGACATTATATGATAAAATGATACATATAATATATCAGTAGAGAGCATAACAAAAATTAATTGGTAGATTGAATGGTTAAGTTATTTTAATTTTATTGATTGGTCTTGGGTTCAAATACCACTAACGCCATTTTTTTTTTCTCTTCACCATTAATATCATATGATATCTACGATGACCATCTTACTATGGTCGTGCAATGGCAATAGTTTTTGGAACTTTGGTCATTTGCTACCTTATTATAGGCCAGCATTAGTTGCTCGGCTAATGGAAGGCGATGAAGGGCATAGTCATACCGAATGGGTTAACATTAATTAGCACTTAGTTGGGTAAATGGTAATTAAGGACTAGTCATGCCAGATGGGCTAACGACTATTAGCATGCGGTTGGCAAATGAACGACGGTCAAGGCATGCATATCCATCCCAATTAGCGAATGAAGGGCAATAAGGCACAAACCCACGCCACCAATGCTAGCAATCGAAAACGCTTGCAAAAACCAAAGGAAATCACCTTTTGAGTCGATTGGCCGAGGGAGGCACGACGGCCCCGTGCTGTAGGCTTGCTGGAAGTGCCAGGCAAGTGATAGCCAATTTGCATTCGGTTGCAAAGAACAAGCATGCCACCGATGCGAGCAACCGAAAATGCTGGCAAAAATGAAAGGAAATCGCATTTCGAGCCTATCGGCCGAGGGAGGGATGATGGGCCCGTTGCGCTGGCAGCATGTGCCCGTTGCGCTGCCAGCACATAGGTTGGAGAACGGATGCCTATCCTCTTAGTGCAAAGGCGGATGGGGGGAGAACGGGCGGAGGGAGGGACAACGGGCCCGTTGAGTTGGCCGAACGGGCCCGTGGCGTAGGCTTGACGAAAGCGGCGGGCAAGTGGTGGCCAATTTGTTTTTTATTGCAATAAACAAACATGCCATGAATGTTAACAGCCGAAAACACACGCATGAACAAAAAAAACACCGTCCTTCGAGCCGATCGGTGGAGGGAGGGACGAACGGGCCCGTGGCGTGGTCGTGCCGAAAGTGGTGGGCAATTGGTAGGCAATTTGTTTTTGGTTGCAACAAACAAGTAGGCCACCAATGCTAGCAGCTGAAAACGCCTGCAAAAATGAAAGGAAATCACATTTCGAGCCGATCGGCCGGGGAGGGACGACGGGCCCGTTGCGTTGGCTTGCCGGAAGTGCTAGGCAAGTGGTAGCCAATTTGCATTCGGTTGCAGCAGACAACCACGCCACCAATGCTGGCAACCTGAAATGCCCGCAAAAATTATAGGAAATCACCTTCTGAGCCGATCGGCCGGGGGAGGCACGACGGGCCCGTTGCGCTGGTTTATCGGAAGTGCTGGGCAAGTCGTAGCCAATTCGCATTCGGTTGCAGCAAACAAGCACGCCACCAATGCTGGCAACCGAAAACGCCAGCAAAAGTGAAAGCAAATCAAATTTCCAGCCGACCGGCCGGGGGAGGGACGACGGGCCCGTTGCGCTGGCTTGCCGGAAGTGCTAGGCAAGTCGCAGCCAATTGGCATCCGGTTGCAGCGAACAAGCACGCCACCAATGATAGCAGCCGAAAATGCCCGCAAAAACGAAAGCAAATCAACTTCCGAGCCGATCGGCCGGGGGAGGCACGATGGGCCCGTTCCGCTGGCTTGCGGGAAGTGCTGGGAAAGTCGTAGCCAATTTGCATTCGGTTGCAACAACCAACCACGCCACCAATGCTAGCAACCGAGAATGCCCGAAAAAATGAAAGGAAATCACATTTCGTGCTGAAAGGCCGGGGGAGAACGGGCCCGTCGCCTGTCGGTTAACCTCTGTCGGCAATGTGAGATTAACCTCCATTGGCCGTGGAGGCA
>CANTUT010002149.1:0-31275 GCA_947687605.1 Reutealis trisperma
AAATCCACGATCTCACTCTTGGATTAACTTTTACCCTCACCACAAGGACCGAGATCTCACGTTTTGACTATAGAAGAAGGGGATCTGATGATATGGATTGACAACACTGTCAAATCTATAGGACTCCTTCATCCTTAGGGCATCCCGGACCTACTCACTCTAACATTCCACATTCAGCGAGAACGAATTGACATTGACCAAGAACGAGAAAGACGATTTCACACTATTCTACTCTACACAAGACAAGTAGATGGCAGCAGGTCTCCTTGGTGATAGATCGGATTGACACTTTCCACTAAGATGAGAAGAGGAGAGCTTTTGTTCGATACGAAAGACCTCAGTTCCCCCACGAGATAGATGGAGCGAGGCTTTTGCCATTCATTGAGACCAAGAGAGAGCACCCTTCCACTCCTCACAACAAAGCGAGGAATCTACTCTATATACAAGAATAGATAGCCTGCCTGTTGGAACACTCTTTCGAGAGAGAAATCTTAGCAGCTGCTGACGAGGAGAGTCTCCGGTCATTGAGATAGAAAGAAAGCACCTACTCCACCTTATGCCCCAATAAAAGAACCGAACACTTCATACTTTCAATCGATCAACCACTGAGCCTGGAATAGGAATGGAGATCCTATTTGCCCTCTCTTTATGCTTTGCGCAGATCAGAGCGAAGTTCTTCTCTTAAGATCATTGGGTCTTTCATTCGAAGAGTTCACGCAAGGATTTGAACAAAGATCTTCTACTAATTGTTTTCGTAGGAATACGAAGAGACCTTGGAGGCAGGGAAAGAAGAATGCCCAACAGGTATGCCCACTAAAGCTCAACTAGCTGCTATTGAAAGGTGAAAGAGGTGGAGCTTTATCCGCATCCACAGGTTAGCTTGAGAGTGAACTTTGCATTCTTGACCAGTCGTGAGATTAGGCGTTTAGAGATCGACACTGAGTTAGTAAAGTGGAATCGCTAAAGTGCTGCTTTTCCATAGGATTGGAATACCCCTTGAATTTAGTTCTCCTTTTGAAAAGAGAAGCCCTTATAGTTATAGTAGTGCCCTGCTGTTCCTTCCCGGCCTCCCAAAGCCCTTAGCTGAGAAGTTGCTTAAATGAAGGTATCACACGTGGATATCTAAAAGAATGCGATAGAACACCCTTTTCTGACATCAGGAGATGAAAGCTTCGAGCCAATCGGTCGGGGGCAGCCTTCTAGCATCGAGAAGTGAATCTAAGCATTCCTTTATGTAGGAACGTCGATCTCTAAATCTTCCATCTCTAGCGTGGATAGATAAACCCGAAGCTAGTCTTTTTCGTTGTGATGGATTGGATTCTGCAAGAAAAGCTCTTATTGTCCACTCCGCTACTAAATTTGGAGAAAGCTACTAGGTCTCCCGAAGGGGCAGGACATAAACTCATTTTTCCCATTGCAGGCGACAACTAGTCGAGAAAGAAAGCCTAAGCGAGACAAGAAGGAATTAAGGATCAATTCCCTTAGTAGCATCTTTCTTTCGAACATTCGGACATTGTGGGCACTCCTCCTTATCTTATACTTATCTTATACTTATAAGAACTGGAAACAAAGACTCACATTCCCGGATAACCAGACAGTCTCGGAAGATATCAACCATGGAGGGTATCCTGTAAGCCAGAAGGTGCTACTAAATGGTCTAACTCGAATCCCTTCCTTGAATGGGTAAATGGGACAGCTTTTATCTAATGCCTTTGTTCGGACCGGACTCTTGACTTGTCAACTTCAGCCAATTGAAGGTGCTAGACAAAAAAAAAACAAACTAAAACAAATAGGAATGGAATTTAGGGACAGATATAGTCTCGCTGAACAGCTAAAGTCAACAGTAGCGGTAGGTTCTCCAACTCGATAAAGAAGCTGTACCGAGAAAGATTCTCTCTTTAAATCTTAAAATTTAAAAGGATAGGCGGAAAGCCAGTCCTTATCCGGAACCTTAGCCCGAGCATCTTGTTATCATATCTTTTCTTGCTGGTCATACATCGATCATAGAAGCGCGATCTCCTTCATAGCATGGCATGTTCTGTTGTTCCTTGATCAGTCCAGCCAATTAGTCAGTCATTGCCATCCATAGTCATAGTAAGATGAATCCACTCTCCTCAATGAGGAAACTAGGAAAGTAGGCTTGTGCAAAACACAGAAGAAAGGTGCTCACAAGAGGTTTCGTTCAGATAGAGACACGGCAACCTTATCTAAAAATATTAGAAAATGTCTGGGCAGATATCCAATGTCTTGAATATAGTCGTCTAACGAAGCCAATGACTAGTTCGCACGATGTGTAAGAATTTGTCTACGACGATCGAGAAAGTAAGAATAGCCCAACCTGCGCTTTCACTCGACCGGGGATCCACCCATAGTCTCCCTTTTCTCTTGATTGCCATAAGCTCCGTTATGGTTCTTTCTATATCCCTTACCTTAGTATCAAGGCTTTCCTCTATTTTGCTTTCTAATTCACTCTTTTCTTTCAATGGCATCGCTTCTTCCTATTCCTTCCGAACTTTCCCTTGCTTACCTTGCTACTTTCATATTCATAGCAGAAACCTTAAGTACTTTACTCGACTCGATTCCTACCTTGGGTCACGAGCGATGTCAAGTGTTTTTTCCCTAGTAAAGGATGAATACTAAGTGAAGGAGATCGAGGGCGTGGGGTTCCTTTCTCCCGCCTCAAGCGCATCAGGCTTTACTTAAAATCAATCCTATCAGTAAAAAAAGAAAAAAGAAGTAAGCCCCTAATCCTTGTATGGCTTGCCTCCCTCCTGCAGGTGTAGAAGCAGTCCCCTAGCCGTAGCTTTTAGTGGAAAAAGGTGCATTGGCTTTTCCTGGAGAATGTTTACCTCCTCTCCCGAAGCGATTCAGATTCATTCTTTCTGAGTCTTTCTCGGCCTAAGGAGCCATGGATTAGGTATGCGGTGCTTTCGCTCTCTCTTCTCTTGTATTAGGATTAGGGTTGCAGTTGTCTTACTATTCTTAGTATTCGCCTTCGCTGCAGTCCTTCCAATCGTTCTATCATTCTCAGTCGTAGCAGTGGCCATTTCAATTGCCTGCCTTACACGCTTAACAAGAAGTCCTTCCAACTCACTGGTTGGCAGAGACCTTATTTGATCGTATGGACCTATTCCCATTTATGGGACAGTATCCCAAGCAGTAAGGCTCTGTAGAGCTAGTCTTCTACTACTCAGTAAAGGCTGCGGAGAAGAAAAAGAGGAAACCTCTAGTTGAGAAGTTAACTGCTTTCCTGACCTATTCCTGCATTCTTGAAGCTTGATAGAGCACAGGAGCGGAGTAGGTAACGAGTAGCTGTTCTTTCAAGCACTAGCCCTTCTTTCTAGCCGTTCAAGCAAGGCAGTAGGCGGCATAGTGATAGGTTTAAAGATGAATAAGCAGGTGGGGGACGACCAATGAGCCCTCCCTGATAAAGTTTCCAGAGGGAATCCCCGGAGTACATACCATTTTTTGGTGTTAAGCTGCCTGCCTTTAGCAATACAGCTTGTTTTCCGCACCTATGAGTCTGATTGCTTTATCAATCGCCTTATCTTATTTATTCTGTTGAACCTGACTGTCAGGCTAAATGTTTTCATTTTTGCACGTCGAAAGTAGAGCAGCTGAGCTTCCTTTGTATCAGACAAGGCAATTCCCCTTTCGGTGTTGATACTTTGAAAGAAAGAGTCCAAGATTGGTTAGCTGCTTTAGAACCTCAGCTTTGAGGAACTCCAGTCGTGTGATTTCCCCTATCTGGATCTCTTTTTGAAAGGTTACTTCAAGCGATGTTACCGCCTCTCCTTATTCGAGAAGAAATTGACAAATTCGAGGGATGCGCTCAATCGGAGATTGCCTTTCTCTGGTAATAGACCTAAAGTTTAGTAAGCCGGCAACCAGCAGGTAGGTAGATAGTGAAGTTCTGTTGAATCCTTTCCAATCCGTACCTGTAGCTAGGGGTGGTAGTCTTGTTAATAGTCCTCCCTCCCCTAGCTACAGGTAGGGGCTTTCATGGATAGAGGGATTGATCGAAAGGAAGTGAGTTCGACCTGGAGTGAAGCTTCGGCGGCTATTATATACGGATTTACGAGTTGACCTAAAGCCCGGCTCAATGGTCACATTGAGAAAGAAATTACGGGTGTCGAAGTCCCATCCATGTGGTGGGATAGGTTTTGCTGCTATGTCCGGTAGGTCGCCTTCGTCCCGGAATCGGCACACTCCCAGCGTTCATCTCCTTCGGTGAGTGATCAGCCTTTCAATCAAATTCCCGCTTGAGAGGGTGGGAGGAATTAATACACTATCCCCCCTGCTAGACCCACTTTACCTAACCTTGCCTTGGCATCTTACCCCCAGGGGACTCAATAGGAAGGGTGAGATGCACTCAACTACGTCGACCCTCTCCCTTCTCTAGGCCTTACCTGAGACTCCAATGAACCCGAAGAGGAATGCAAAAGAATTCATTAATGTTTGGTTGCATGAGCCCCTGCCCCAACCGCTTAAATGCTCCAGGAAGGTGGCCCAACCTTTCCCACATCTGCCTGTCACCCGAACCCCCAGGGACATAAGAATCCATTGAGGGAGGAACAGATGACAAGGCGACGCAATGACATCAAACAACAGAAAGAAGGGTTGTAAGATTGATGAAAAAACCGCTTCCTCCCTTCTATCAAACAATAAAACCCTGGGCCCCGATTTCTCAACCTTTCTTTCTTTCACTTGCTTCTCTTCCTTCTGGCCAACCCCTCGTATCAGACTTGCTTCTCTTCTAGTGGAGGGTTAAAGCTAAAGCTTTCTTAGTTTTCATTGGCGGATAATCATGCCTGAGATGTCCCTCTCATCTAGGGATGCCTAATCATTTACTTACCCTACCTGCCATTGAGAATTTTCTCTTGAAAGTGGGGTTTCTAAGAAAAGTAGTGGCTGGTACAGTTTCAAAAGTGGGCTAAATAGCTTAGTCATCGGGCGGGGAAGATGCAACAATAAAATTGGATTCTTCGATAAAACCGATCAGGATTTCCTTTCTATACTCAATTTATATATCTAGTATAGGTGACCAATGGGTAAAACGACTAGCTTCACTTCTGGTATTTCATTCCGTGCAGTCAGGCGCCCTGCTAAAAAGTAAGGGCCGGGGTCCCAGCTAGCAGTTCTCCCTTTGGACAAACTATAGGCACGAAGCCTTTTGTAGTTCATCCGGTTCTTTTGTTTCTTAAAGAAGGGGCCAATCGTTAAGTTCCTTCCTTGTTTAGTAAATTAAATAAGTCTAAAAAAGTATAAGGGTTACTGCTTAGTTGTTTGTAAGATAGAATGGATTAAGATTGATTGTGAGTTCGGAACCAGTGCTACTAGATAGAAAGCAGCGATAAATACCTGCGTTGCGTGTCCCCAATCCGAGTTCGAGCTATTAGTAGTGCAAGTAGCAGTGTCAGCCGTAATAGCAGCGCCAGTCTAATGTGACCCCGAGGTCAGACCAAGGGAACTTCCTTAGGCGGTATGACGAGGCACTTCCAGGTAGCGAGTCATAGTGCCAGTCGTAGTAGTGCTAGCCGCCTGTCCAATTAGGGGACCCATAATCTGTCAATCCACATCTATCGAATAGAGCTGCTAAAGACTAGTGGTTCGGGATAAGATAGGGCCTGAAAGGTAATACCTAGCTTCCCTTCGCTCGCGTCCGAACCCATATGTCTTCTATAATCGATATGCCTCAAACAAGGAATGCCAGCGGCAGAGAGAGTTGGATAGGTACCCCCTGCAGTTGCTTCAGCTGCCGTTAATTCAGCGTTGGCCCTCAATATATTTGAGGTACCCTTCACAAAACGGAAGACAACTGTCTCGTTTGTGGCTGGGCAGCCGTTAGGATACTATTCTTCTTGGCCTCTCTTTGCGCTGTCTCACCATATTTTGATATGGTGGGCAGCCGAGCAGGTACATCCCGGTCATCGCTTCACAAAGTACGCAGTACTTGGTGATGATGTGGTCATTGCTGACCCTGATGTGGCTAGTGTATACGCGCAAGCTCTCCTCGGCCTTGGTGTCTCTATCAGTTACCAAAAGTCTCTGATTAGTAACACTGGCTGTGCGGAGTTTGCTAAACGCTTTCGGGTGAATAAGCTAGAAACATCTTTCTCACCTGTTTCCTGCCGATCACTTCTGAACTCACATAACCCATATGGCCTAATGGCTGTTGGAGCTAAGTATGAAATCAGAAAGGCTTCGACCCTTGCCCGTGTGGGTGGTGCTGGGTTCAAAGAACGCGTGCGCCTGGGTCCAAAGTCACCTTCAAAGAAGTGGCGGAGGTTCTGGGTGATGTACACCAAGTCCCTTTTCCAGCCTGAAGACATCGAATTATGGTTGGGGAGGGGATCACTCTTGAATCCTTATCTCCGAGCTGCCCTAATTAGGCAGTTGAGGGTCTGGATGAAGCCTAAGGAATTACGGCCGATTCCAGACGAGTTGTTTGTTACACCGAAAGTTAAAGACTTTCTGGAGTACTCTCAACTCAGGTGTTGGGTTCAACAGTGGCTTCACTATTGTCACTGGTACTTTGGTGCCGCTATGTCTGACGATGTTCGTCTTAATAGCTTCTTTGATGCACCAGTTGTACAGGTGAACTGGAAGGCCGATCGGAAAGATGAAGATTTAATGAAATGAAAGAGCTTAAGTTGAAGAGCCTGTGTTCAGTTATCGTGACTTACCTCATATATCTCTTACGATATTTCAATTTATGGCCAAAGAAAAGCTGATAGCTAATTCGAATCCTGTCACCTTGATGTGGTATTCAGCAGCGGCATTCTCCCTTTTATCCCGATAAGTTGAAGCAGAAGTTGATTCCACAGTTGTTTCCTCCTTGTTGGAGGATTCACCATTGGTGGATTGGATTACAAAATCCAGTCCGCTTAATTAGAACAAACAGAATAGGGAATTATTCCGTAGCCTCATCTCTTCCTTCGCGAGGCCTTTCTTTCACGATCGATTGATTCAACAACACCAATTCTAATTACCTTTCTTCTCTTTGAAGCGTTTCCGGGGCCAGGTGCGGCGGAGGCTCTCGAGACCAGCAGTGCTGGGGCTTTTCGGGCTTAGAAGCGGTAGCCGTGCCCGAGTATTCACTAGGACGTAACGTTCGACTCCTAGAGGATATCATATACGGTGCATTCAGTTTAAAAAGCTTCATTAGTCTTTTTACTGATGAGGTTTTTAGTTCAGATTCCCCCTTACTTGATCAGGAATAGGGTTGTCGAGCGGACGTGGAGTCTTGTTTTGCTAGGTTTGATGGGCATTCAGCAGAAGAAGCATAGCGCGGCTCTCGCAGGATTTGCTTCAGTCTATGACAGACAGAAGGGAGGTATCCACCAGGCCTTTCCAACCTGTTGTGTGTGACTTTTGCTAAGCAAGATGTCCAATCTTTTTAAGGACACGTGGCATACGATTTCTCACCGAAGTGATTTGACAGACACCACGTCTCGACCTGTTCTGTTCGTCCCAGCGGAGCGAACTAAGGCGTGCTTTTGGTCGTTTTAAAAAACGAAGGAGTAGGCCGAGGAACTCTACCTTACAAACTTGCCTGCCTCCGCTCAACCTTTCTACCCCACCTATACTAATATAGGAGGATTTTTTCCTATTCAGTAGATTTAGACGACGACTTTGCTAATGCTAGAAGAGAGTGCAGAAAGGCTTGTTAATCCGTATGGGAATGCGGATAAAGAGAAAGAGACTGAAGCAGCAGGGCCTGATAGAGAGACTGCCCCTGAGGCTGAGCTTAAACCTTCTGTGTGGTTAGCGAGGAGAAGGACAGAACGGAATAGATTGGATTGTAGCTTTCTTCCTACTGTAAGGTTAGAGGAATAAATAATGAATTATAACCCATTAGCTCTATCCCTTCTCTTGATAGTAGCTCCTGTCGGTTTAGAGCAAGCTAGGATGGATTCTATCAAATAAGATCTCTCAATTTCTTTTCCTGAAGGTTAGAGCACGTTAGGATAGAGCAGAATGTATTCTATCTCTCATTTCTTGTTGTTCCTGTTGCTAGGCCAAGCAAGAGAGGAGGATAAGAAAGAATATCTTTTCTTGTTAGGACTCTCCTTTCCCTTCCTTACTGTATCTATTCTAGTTGAGTAAGGACTCGCAGCTTCTTGAGTTATCTTCCTTCTTGCCTAAGTCTAAGCCTAATGCCTTAATTCTCCTTTTAGCTCTTAAGGGGGTTTGCTTACCCTATATCGGGCACTTAGCTTCCTTCTCAAGGTTCTCCTTCTCTTTCATCTTCCCTGAGGGCCTATTAAAGCTTAAGACGAGAGTTTGGATAGCCTCATTAAGTTAGGTTGTTACTACGGCCTGTAACAAGTTTCTAAGAGAAGCTCTCTAGTCCTCCTTAGGATCTAATCTCTTCTTTTTGAAAGCATCCCTGAGTCTGATACCTAGTAAGGAAGAGCATCTGCAGCTGATTCTCCTATATATGGTTATCTGCTTTCCGCTGTTAGTTTGCTCTTTCTCTTCTGAAGGTTAGAATCGATTAAAACAGAAAAGAATAGATTAGATTGGCTCTTTCCTTTGGGAGTAATTTGTAGCTAAAGTTTCCCTTCCTGTACTTTACGTGTACTAAGGACTCACCTCTTCTTGTTTGCATCAACTCGAAATGCTACTTGCCTTTAGGTTTCTAAAAGATAGGAAAGATGAGAATGTAGCTGTCTTTTTATTGGTAGTCGGAGAGCAGGCAAAGGGGGGTTTGGCTTGAAGATACCAGCCGAGCTACTTGTTATAAAATATCTATTGTATGCATGGACTAGTAGCAGAATACCTTTCATAGCCCGAAAGCTCTTAAGGCAGCTTGCTTACTTTCCTGGTCTTACTACCTAACTAATAGAATGGGATTTCCTGAGGGAAGTAGTCCGAGTAGCTAGGTAGCTAGTTAGGTAGTTGTTGGCATTCGGTAGCTAGTGGCTAGGTTGTTAGAGAGCGGACGATAGCTTTCTCATCCTTTGTTCTCTATCGTCCGTTCCTATCCTATCCTAGTAGCTAGTTTTTACTTCCCTTCCTTCCTTAGCACAAGCACTAAGTAAGCAAGCGCTACGCCCCTTTATGGCTTACCTTAACCTTAGATTAGCACTCGGAATAGTCGACCCAAAGGACCAATAGACTGACATTTGTGGGTATAAAGAGAGAAGGTGTGTAATCAATATTGCATTAGGTTTATGTAGACTTTTAGCTTAGTAAACTAGCCCAATACCAATAACTATTTACAACTAGTTAAAGAAGAGAAGAGCTAGCACGAATCGTCTTTGCAGCGTAAACTCCTGAATGAATGTCGTACTTCAAACAGAAATTCAGCGGACGTGGTTATTGGCAAGAACTTATTGAATCCATCGTTTGGGCTCATAATAAATTAAAAGTTGCTCCTGCTACTCAGCCTAGAGCCTTGAGCATTATACAAGGACGTGCTGTAGGAGTAACCCATTACCTTCTGGGTGGAATTGCCACAACATCAAGGGGGACAAGTCATTACTCAGAGACTTACACCAGTCAAAACTAATCCAGGACCTTCTGCCAGCGCTACCACCATCCGAGCTTGCACTGCCGCTCGAGAAAAGATAATATGCAATCAAGAGATTGAAGCGTGACATGGGAGACAGTAAGTATTTCGAAAGAAGGGCTGCTTGTCTTGTAACGAATCGATTCCATTGAATTTGTCTGGGACAGGTTGTGCTATCTCCTTGTTCAGCCCTACAAATACAAATGTTGCTCTCACATACTATTGTATATTGTATTGATTCCCGAAGTTAACTTATCTTGATTGCTTTAGGAGTGTTAGCCAGAAGCATTTCTTGATTCCCTTTCTTCTTTCTCTGATTGTGAAGGAAGACAGACAAGAGCAAGAGATTTTCCGACAAAAAGTGGAAGAAAGCTTGTAACCCCTCAGGTTCTTCCACTTCCCAAGCCTCAGGTGTGCTAATGAAGGGGTAGAAAATCCGTTCCTGTTGAACCTGCTCAACTAAAGCATAATAAATCCGCCTTGGTGCCAAAAGATGGTCCTTCGACGAGCCCTTTGCTCAAGCTTCTATTGCACCTTTAGATGCACCTTTAGAAAGGAAATTGGCATTTTTTTCAATTTTCCCAAGGAAAGAAGAAAATGGCACATTTCGATGTCACTTATTAAAGTTAAAGCAAGAACCCCGCCCTGAGAAGAAGATATACCCACAAACAGAACAGAATTTCTTGGAAAGAAGGGCTTGTTGGATGCCCATAGGGAGCGCCCTCTCAGCTTTCCTTCCACCACTTAGTTAAATAATCACTTCAAGTGGATCATGGAGTTTGACCAGATATCCATTCCAGCTTTGTCTTGAGTTGCTTCATATTTTATTTGAGGAGAGAATCTGTGAACGAAGTTGAATCCTTCTATAAGTGATTCTTCAAGTCGTGCCAGACCACTTGGTTTTCTCTGCGCCTTGCGAGAGCTCTGAGTCAGGTCCTTAGGCCAGGCCCATCTCATCCAGAGGGGCTCCTGATTTGAGCTTTCTTTGTGGCATCGCCTGTCCTGTCTATAGACAGAAAGAAAGAACACCTAATTGTCGACACCTTTATCGCCTCGTTCAGTAGAACGGTATGCCTCAAAAGATGGTTCGGGCACAACTATTGGAACCTTAACCTCAGGTAGGGGTGTAGGTTCACAACTACAACTCCTGCGTATCAACGATTCCTTATCCGCAATAAGATTGTAAATGAGTATGTCACTTAGCCAGTTTCTTCTTTGTTCGAAAAGAGCTACTCCGACTCGACTGTCAAGCAAAGATCGAAGGCTTTCTTTGCTCTGCCTCTGGGCCCGAGAGCGAGGTCCAATGATCCTCTTTTCACTCTCTTACTTACTATCTCGTGCGATTAACTCTCAAGCCATAGCGAACAAGTAAAGAAGGAATGACCGAACGAAGTAGCTAAAGGAAGGCATCCGAGCCGAAGTAATTCAATTCACTCGAAAGGAGAAGAGCGTCAAGCAGCCCCAACTCTAGCTCCAGAGGGCTCCGTAGAGCAGGAGAATGCTCAGGTCCGTCTACGTGTGATTCCTCATTTTGTTCCTAAAACGTGAGGTGAGCTGCTGATTCTACTCTTGGTCTTGGAGTGACTCAACACTCAACATAATGCTTCCAGAGAAGGCAACCTTTTAACCGGAAACAAGAGAAAGAAAAGAATCAAAAAAAGACCATAGTAGATCTATGATTAACCCTCGGTCGGGATGGTCCTGTCGAAGAACTTGATCTTGCTCAGATTCCTCCATTGACAGGGGAAGGCGACTTACCCTCTTACTATAAATCAAACGGAATGGCACGAACCCTAGTCCTTGGACCAATTTACCACAGACGTGTCCCTAGAATCAGATTTCCACAGAAGGAAGTCCCTTTGGATCGCATTCCCGGATCGAAGACGTCCCTAGTGCTTAAGTTCGTAGTCTACCTTCTCTGTCATCTGACTTGACTAAACCAACTATCCACAAGAAAGGATAAGATCTTACTCTTAGATCCCAGTACCATGCACTGATTTGACCGACCCCGAGATCCCTAGCCCTGCTATCTCACCCAAGCCGATTATGAGAACTTCCCTTCTCCAATTTCTATGCTCGGGTAGACTTCTTCTTCCAATCAAAGGAAAGGACTTTCAACTACAACTGCAGAAGGGACCGAAGGAGAGGAAAGAGCTTTCGGTCCTTACACAGGAATTCGGTCTTTACCCCTGGATTCAAGAAAGGGAAATTTTGAGGATTGATGAACCCCCATGGGATAGAGGGGCCTTAATATGATGATTTGACAGAAGAAATGGAGAGACTGGAAAAAGGTGAGGAGCCTGATGATAGTCTTGTAGCACCCGAATAAGACGACCTAGACGATAGGAAATCATGGTTTTTTGACATCTAGAATTTCATTGAAAAGAAAAGCTTCTATCCGACCCGCTTGTGGTCTACTCAAAGGTTGCCCGATGGATCTATTTATTCTTATATTTTGCTTTCTCCTTTTTCTACTAGTAGAGTGATAGCTACTACGTAAGAATCCAGGGGTATAAATGGTACTATATCGTTTAGCTATTATAGAATCTGCTTTTTAAACCCCTACCTTCCTTCGGTCGTATTTTATATCTATCAATAGCTCAGTCAAAGTAACTTCAAAGGTAGCAAAGAACGATAATGAATATCTGGTTCATCGCCGTTCTTTCCATGCATCCATCCGCATTTAGAAACTTACATTGCTATTTAGCGCCCCAACTGCAGCAGGAAGCAGGGGTGAAGAAAAGACACGGTGCTCAAGCCTTCCTCTGTCACTAAAGTGAACCCAATCGCACATAAGTAAGATCGTCTGTGTAGCAAAAGGGGATTGGGAGTCCCTGTACTGTGTGAGTCGCTAAGACTGGATAAAAAGGTAAAGTCTTGAAAAGTTAGGTAGCACCTGTGGAGATAAGAACAGGGTTGGCGAGAAGCTAGAATAAGATCGGGTACTTTCATGCCCCACTGCCGTTGCTCGATGAGAGATGGATCCGGTCGATTGATCGACCAAGGAAGAGGATGATAGCCCAGTGCCAGCTTTGATAGGAAACGAAATGGATCTTCTCCACTATCACACTTTAGGGCAAGTGAGTTTTCAATACTTTACTTTCCATCATCAGGCAGTCGGAAGAAAGGTAAGGAAGAGAATTAAAGGCCGGAGACTCCTTCAAGAAAGGAATCCTTCCTCCAAACAAGCATTCAACAAAGCCTTAGCGTACCAAGGTCTCTAGACTCATATTATTTCGGCTTTCCACGCGGAATCATTCCACCACCAAAAGGTAATCCCTAATTCCTTTCGCAGAGTCCCACACCTAGTTCACTGGATTCCTCCAGTCTCTTTGTTCTATAAGCTTCTACACTCTTTAATATCTCCCTTCGATACTACTAGAAAGTCAAACCAAAGAATGGAGAGAATGGAAAATGGGAGCTAGAAAGCGGGTTTAAAAGATCTATGAGCTAGAGACCTCTTCACTTTTAGCCAATTTTTTGTTAGAATTGATGGACTAACTCTTTAACTCTTTTAGCAGAGCATACCTTAACCTATCTACTATAAAGATTATAAACAAGAGAAGTGAAGAGAAGGGAAGCTAAGGATTCAACTCAAAACAGCAAAAGATCTAATTCAAGCTCTATAGGGGAGTGTGAGGGACTAGGTATAGAGACCTAGTAGCTTTCTCTCATGCACAAGACAGGATCAAATCAGACTTTATAGATAGGAAAATTGGAAAGAAAAAGGTTTCAACCGAGGAAGGAGATCACACAAACTATGCTATCGTAAGTAGTTCGCTAGAGAAAGGGATCCTTAGAACTTTCTTTTGACATCAGCATACTCTTTCCCGCAAGAAGAAAGGCTAGCTTGAGAAAGAGGGCCTAAGCAACTACACTATCCCTTAGAGTTTTGTTAGAATCCCTTTTTCATTATTAAGGAGTGTGTGGATCTATAGATGAGTCCACCTGCTGTGCAATTCACCAGACTTTGGTAAGTTACTGCCTAGTTGGGATCCATTGTAAGAGATTCTTAAAAAGGGCAATGGACTCCACACTAAACCTCCCGACACACTTCCTATTAGTACCACTATCTCCTGTGACCTTCTTCAGCTACCTGGAACAACTAGAGAACTGCTGGTACTCTTGAGTCTTGCACACCTTTATTCTATAGCACAGGTGAGCAGCAAGGTTGTTAACATGTGAACCGAGGTGGACCCGCTGGGAGGAAGAAGATAGACCGCATCGGACACAGCAACAAGAGAGAGGCAAGTAGCCAGCAGGGCCATAGACCGACAAAGACCCCTTAGGTCAATCAGTTCCTTGCCTTAATAATGTAAGAGTTAAGCCTTCCTCCAACAGATTCAATTGCATCCTTTATTCCTATTCCGGAAAAACTAGCTGCTGACTCAACCTCCCCTCGGGTCTACGCCCTCTTTGTTTTAGCATCGGCGATTGAAAGAAAGTAGGAGCGCATTCTCTCCATCTCAGTTGGAAAGTCTATCGCTTCCTTGGTCATACCCTCGGTGATGTTTATCCTTCCTGATTGAGTTCTCACCTTCTATTGATAGATCAAGAGTTCCGGCCCGGCTATGATTCCATCAACAAACCCGATTCGGTATAAAAGCTTAGCTTCTATTACAAGAATATATTTTGAAAAGAGCTATCCTAAAGCTTGACAGGTCTCCCCAACTCTGTTTTTCACTCGAAAACCGAAAGCATAAGGATGAGCCTTGGGCCCACTTTCCCAAGAGCAGAAGGAGCGTTTAGATACTGTACCTTTAAGTGCGTGCAGGAGCAAGGGCCTCTGACTAAGATCATTTCCTACCACACACTATACAGGCAAGGAGTTCCGGAGTTCCCCAGCGGAGGAGGTGAAGGGAGGGAATTCAAGGGGAGTCATGGCAGTCAATCTTCGTTGCCCGGAAGGCGTCAGGAGAGGTCAAGGCACGACATGAAATTCGGTTTCACACGAGATGGAATCAAACAATGTCATTCCGGGTGCGGTCTCCGAGTCATAAAAGAAAATGAAATACCTAAATTCTTGATTTTATGGAAGGAAGCAGGATTTCATGAATTCGAAGATTCCCTACATAACTTCACAGTGTATTAGACAGGATCAACGGCGTAGAAGCAATATTCTATCAGAGTCTCTTTAGGAAAAATCCTAGCAAAAAGAAATCGATTCTTATAAATCAGATGTGACAGCTTTAAAAGGTCTCCCTATAATAAAGTAGTGTAATGGATAATAGCTGATTAGGAGTCCTTTACTTTATGGGAGTATAAAGGATAGTCCTACACCATCACTAGGAAATTCTTCCACTTAAGGGAGTTAGACAAAGTTATCTATAGATCCTAGCTAAGCTTATACGCTTAGAGCTCCTAATAGAAAGGTAGTCTTCTTACTTTTTTCATAAAAAAGGACTTTCACTTGCCAGAGCCCCAACTAGTTTTAGCTTTTGTAAGAAAGAAGCTTTTGTGGGGGCTACGCTCGCTGGGTTTTGAACTTGATTTACCTTCTCGAGCTTAGTACTCCCATCGGTCTTGTCTATGCGCACTTGCCGCCCCTATGGTAATGAATCTTCCTTCTTTTGCCTCTTCTGAGTCGGGTCTCACTACACGAAAGGACTGCTCAATATCGAAAGGAAGTTTGGAAACTCCTTCGCATCACGAGTTCGTTCAATCCCATGTAGAGATGAGCGAGCATAGCAGGACCAAGGTAGCTTGCTAACTCTCGCCATCTGCCAATCGAGCCGCAAGAATGTAAAAAAGTCTCCTCAAAGAGTGATTGCGAAACACGACCCGCGAGAGGAAGCACATCATAAAGGCCCAATGCTCCTTTTCCTTTGCAAGACACATCAGGAAAAACTGTTCACAACTGCTCGTTTTTTCCATCCCTTCTAACTGGGAGTGCCATTCTATCTAGTCCTGAGGCTGGTCAAGATCCCAAGGCAAGTCTAGTTCCTGTTTGTTATGAGCCTTATGAGGTCCCTTGTTTGCTAGATTGATGGAGAAGACTTTCTTAGCCCCCTATCTACTTTAGATTCCCGGAACACTAACATAAACTTCAAGTTCAGATAGTGAGAGAGTGAAAAAGACGGCACAACGTTGACACAGAGTTCATTGATAAAGAAAGCATGTCACGAGTTTGGCCAATTGCTCTCGGAGACCTGCTAGGCGAGATTCCCCGCCTTGTTCTCCGCGGTCATTCTCGCAGCCCTTGCTTTTGTCACTATCAAATCTACACCTGACTTGTTGAACCAAGCTAAGGTCACTAGTGAATCTACGTATCCAAGGGACGAGGAATTCTTCGTTGGTGGTAAGTTAGCCGTGAATGGACTCTAACTCTAATGGCTGAGCTAGGTATGTATGCTTACCAACCTTGTCCCGAGCGCGGGAGACTGCCTCGCCGTGCCCCGTACCGATGTTAATTGAATGAATGGACACCACCAACCAACAAGTTCGTGCTCCGAATCTATAAACAGCTGCGTGCCTGAGTCCTTCCGCCCCAAAAAAGGATTGTTCCTTCTTCGTTGGTACGAGCTTTTCAAGTGGTGATGCCAGACGACAACTCCTTTTGTTGTCGAATCGTCGATTTTAATTAAAGGTGGGGTTGCGAACGAAGGAGAATAAGAAGAGGTTCGCTCGGCAAGTGAGGGCTCGGTCTCAATCAAAGGACTAAGAAGTTATCCAAGCGTTGCTCCTTGCTCGTCTGAGCCTTTATCTTGTGACGTCTCGTCGCCCTCTTCTGCTTCTGTTGCTGCGCCACTCCCCGATTCATCACCTGCTGTTACTGCGACTGAGGTTGCTCCCTCTGGCTCTGATGGTCCTCCATTGGCCTTGGATCCTGGTTCTAGGTGTACTACAACTGACATGACTACACCGCCACCATCATCTTCTGCCGCCGTGTCACGTCATCATATGATTACTCGGTCAAGGGATGGCACCAGGAAACCGAAGGTCTTCTCCGCCACTCGCTACCCTGTTCCGGCATGCTTTCTTGCTCTTCAGTCCGATGCTTCTTTTTGTGAACCGACCTGCTTCTCTCAGGTACCAGAATGGCGCGCAGCCATGCAGGATGAGTTCAATGCTCTACTTCGCAACTCCACTTGGTCTCTTGTTCCCTACCATCCGTCTATGAATGTAGTTGGATCAAAGTGGGTGTTTAAGCTTAAGCGTCGTGCGGACGGGTCTATTGAGCGACACAAGGCCCGACTCGTTGCCAAGGGCTTTACTCAACAGTATGGGATCGACTACGAAGAAAGATTCAGCCCTGTTGTCAAGTCCACGACTATTCGGACTGTTCTTGCTCTAGCTACTTCTAAAGAGTGGCCTATACGTCAGCTGGATGTCAAAAAATGCCTTTCTTCATAGCTTTCTTGACGAAGAGGTTTATATGAAGCAACCCCCGGGTTTTATAGATCCTGCTCGTCCTTCTTATGTCTGCAAACTCCACCGAGCAATTTATGGCCTGAAACAGGGCCCCCGTGCCAGGTTCCATCGGTTTTCTTCACAGCTCTTACAACATGGCTTTCTCTGTAGCAAGGCCGACACAAACATTTTGTTCGCACCTCTACTTCGGGCATTATTGTTCTTCTCCTTTATGTCGATGACATAATCATTATTGGAAGCGATGTAGCTGGTATCCGCTCGCTTATGAATTCTCTGTCGCGATGCTTTGAGATGAAGGTCACCAAGGTCCTTCATTATATCCTGGGTATGGAGGTCTCGCGTTCGCCTGATCGCTTAGTTCTGACTCAAACCAAGTATACTTTAGATCTACTCCAGCGTGCCAACATGCTTACGGCCAAGCCCATTTCTACTCCAGTTTCGTCTGGCTCCAAGCTCTCTGCTTTTCAGGGTGATTTTCTTGCTGATGTCTCCTTATATCGCAGCCTGGTGGGAGCTCTACAGTACTTAACTATTACTCGCCCTGATATTACCTATGCTGTGAATCAGGTCTGCCAATTTATGTATGCTCCTACCACAGCTCATATGGTTGCTGTCAAACGCATTCTTCGGTATCTCAAAGGTACCCTTGGGTTCGGTCTCACTTTTGCTGCTCGGTCTTCGACTCATCTAACTGCATTTTCAGATGCCGACTGGGCTGGTAACCCTGAATACCTGTCCGATCTTTCCTTTTATTCGTAGATCGGGGATTGGGGGTAGCCTGCCTTTCCTTTCACGCTAGTGCTCCTTCATTGACTGTGTAGGCTTGAGCTTTTAC
The DNA here is from genome assembly GCA_947687605.1 of Reutealis trisperma. NCBI lineage: Eukaryota > Viridiplantae > Streptophyta > Magnoliopsida > Malpighiales > Euphorbiaceae > Reutealis > Reutealis trisperma. Next base: position 17,724 of record CANTUT010002149.1, read on the forward strand.
TTTTACTGCTTTACTTTCTTACTGATTTACTGCACCTTAATAGAATGCCAATGAGGCAGGATGCATAAGACATTTAATTGTAAGTCGAAGAAGAGAAAGCCCTACTTATTTGTCTAAGAAGGTAGTGCTAACTAACTGAATGCCAATACTTTTCACAGTTTGACTCGATTCTGCTCCCCGGGCCTTAGCAGCGCACCCCCCTAACCCGCTTCCCTCGACTGCCTTCATAGAAGAAGAGGGGGATTTCGAAGAATGGAAATGAAATTCAAGAGAGGTGGTCAAGGTTGGAAGGAAGAAGAAGGCTTTTCAGCCAAGGGAAGACAAGATCTCCTTTTTTTAGCGGATGAGGGAAAGCAACTGTCCTTACTAAACTATGCGCTCACCCCTCTGACCAAACCGAAGAAAGTTAGGAGCGTAGCCCCAGCCGTATCATATCCCCTGGCGCAATAAAGCACACTTTGGCGGTACACTTCTCCCCAATATGAGATAGGTTGCAGCTATAGTCAGAATTGCAACTGGGCCAGCAGCATAGGCGATGAGGGGAACGAACGGAAAGGCAGGTGAACCCCACTTGGATTCGAGGTTTTTCCTTTACACGGGCATAACCTTTCCTCTACACCGAAATGAGTTTAATGCTACACACAGCTGCGCTGAACTTGTTCACCTCTAAATAATAGCTATCAACTTCCAGCGCACGCCCCCTCCATGTCTGCTTTCGGCCCTAACCCCAAGCCGGTGAAGTATTGCCAGAGCCAAGGGAATTGTCTTGTCTTATATAAAGTCCACGTTGGGCTAAATCCTTTTAGAGACGATCGTACTTCCTCATGTGCTAAGATGTCTTTTTGCGCAGAAAACGGAGTCCATTCTTCAAATCTTGAAATCTTCGGAAAAGGTTTTCTTTATCCTAGGGTGGGTGAAAGCGGGGTATGGTCATCTGGGTCATGCTCGGAAGATAGCACGTTCTTCTATGCACGTATATAACACGATGTGACCCTAATAAGAAGGAATCAACGCGCGTAGTTTCGATAGCACGAAAGCCACTTCCTTCTCTTTCTCTTTGTGCGCAGAATGAAGTTCTTTGTTACCCAAGCCCCCGATCCAGATATAGAAAGTGTGCCGGGGAAGAGGAAGAATCTGATTTAGCTCCATAGGCTGAAGCTGCCTTATCATAGGCTATGGGCCGAATCGTCTTATTCCAATCCCATAAGGAAAAAAGAGCCGAATCAGATGAAGTGAAGCTGAAAGTCCTAGTTTCATTGTGCCTGCAAAGAGAAAGTACGGAAGAGAAGGGCTAGAGCTTCCGTATAGTTAGTTAGAGGCTCTGCAAGACCTGTATTCGTCCGCAAAGAAAGGAAGTAAGTTTACATATATTTGAATGTTACGCCCAAAAGGCAGTCCCATTAGGTTAGGAATCATCGGAATCAGCTTCAAGCTCAAGCCCCAGTTTCGTCAAAGGGGAAGAATCGAGCTACCTAGCAGGTTAGGAAAGAAAAAACCTAAAAACTTGCTACCACAGAGTAAGGCACAGAGGTATAAGCAACTAAGTCAGATTCCCTTGTTGTTCTTGTTACAGAAGAGCCTGATCCAGATATAGAAAGAACTCTTCTAAAGCACTGACTTCTTCCCTTTCCCTACGCTCGTTCCTTCCCCAGAAAGCTCAGATGCGAAGAAGGGACCATAGCCCTAGTTCGGTGCGATAGGATGAATAAACCCGAAAGCATTGATTGAGGGTCTCCTCTTTCCTTTCTTTCTAATCCGAATCCAAATCCATGTCGCCCTCCCTAACCCTAGTTACTTTAATATCATACCTGGAAAGAGTCAACGTCAAGCCAGAGCTAGTCTAAGAGCTAGCGATTCTCACCCTAGGGTTAGGTATCATAATAGAGTAAAGTAGGACAGAACGATTAGCTTAGCAGTGAACAAGAATCATTCAATCAGCTCCAGAGCTGGCCTTCTTCTTTTGCTATTTCAAATAGGATAGATATGAATCGAATGAAGAAGAAATTCACTTAGATAGAGATAGAGGCAAGGCTGAATAAGCGATGTTGGAGGCAGGGCTCCTAGAAGAGAAGCTCATACCCGTCGAAAGGGAATCCTCATAGTCTCGTAAGCGCTGTCAGCCTAGCCGCTGCTACTTGAGTTGCCGCTGCAGCTCTTGTCGTATCCGTTGTTGGTGGTTTAGAGAAGGCAGTGGAAGAGAAAGTAGCTGCGATTGCTTTTGTTTCAGAAGCCTCTAAATAGATGGCGAGAATCTGTTCTTGGTGGTAGGGCAGTAGCCTTTTCTTCAAGCAGGGCTTTCTCGATAGCCAGAAGCTCTTCCTTCCATTAGTAATCTGGGCTTGTAGTTGAATCGAGATTTCCTGTAACTATGGTCTTCTTTGACCCGAACCCTAGGGTGTCTTTAGACAGCTGTTCACTCGTCTTTCTGTGCTTTGCTTTCCCTTGTTCAAATGGTAGGGCATGGTTAAGCTTTTTTTTAGTAGGCATAGAGTAGAAGAAACTGATCGATCGAGATAACATTTCCACCAGAAAGAGGAAGACAGAAGCAAGAGTCCCCCAGGGCGAAATGTGAGTTCATCGCCGGATTCGGAGTAGTTCAAATCAAAGAGTTCAAGATATGCGGATTAAGCGAGTTCAGCCGTGGGCAAAAAGAATGAAATGATCGTACACAAGCCAAGGGATGAATTTCATTCTGGTGTCATAGAATAAGGGGTCTCATCAATAAATGAGATTCCCACAGAGCGGTAACTAAAACAAGGAAGAGCTATTAGCTTGTCGGCGTAACGAAAGAACTATCGGATGGTAGGCCTTAACTAACTGCTTCCATACTTAGAGAAAGATTTGCTGCTTTCACAAGAATTAGCCCAAAAAGGAGAAAACCAAAACTCTTTATTTAGTGGCCCAACCTATTACGATAGAAGAGGAATTCCCACTATAGAATAAAAGAGAAGCGATAGCCGCTCAAACAAAAAAAGAAAGTGAGGGGTGCGAAGCAGCTCAAGCATAGCGAGAGGAGCGTGAAGGCATCAGAACAGGACACCACTATGGCTGTCCGTGTCAGAGGCGCGTAGATCGAGCCAAGCTGTAGTAAGGCAAAAGCCAAGGCGATAGAGGCAGGTATAGTATAGGCGGAGAGGGCAGGTGACGGCAGTAAGCTTTAGTGCTCCATAGTTGAATAGGCGGGAGTGGAAACCTCTTCTATCTAGGCCGGGTTTGTTGGGCTGGATGTGTCTATGCTTGATCAAGAGGAGCTGGTGGAAAGGGACACAAGTTAACTACCCATACCCAAGTAAAGATGCATAACCAGAAGAATGGAAGAGAACAGTCGATGGGATCGAGATCCACGATCTAGCTTCATATCAGTAGTGGGTTCATGTGAAGGATGCTCCAATGCCCGATAGCACAGATTTTGATTGATCATATACATACAGGATGCTCAGTTTAGTATTACATATGATAAAGTGCTTTAGTCACACTTCTCTTTCCCTTCATGTTGTCACCAGCGCTGCTGGGAAAGGTCCAATCCGATCGCTCCGAAGCTTTCACGGCGCTGCTTAAATAATCAATCTTCTTTTCTCGCCACCCGGCTACGTATCCCCCTTCCCTCCTAGGACTGTTGTTTCAAGAATCTGACCTTAGCAACCCGAAACGTGAGCGGGGAGGCTGACTACACCTTACCCCTTGACTTGAGTTTGATTTCCGCAGTGCTCTATGAGCCGACTGCAAGCACATACCTATGGATCTATGTCACCAAAAGCAACCACCCCAGCAAGTCTACCAACCAGCACCCAAACACCCAAAACCAGTACATCAAACTACCCACGGCTAACAACAACCCCGTTCGAAAAGACCTTTGAACTTCGATTCTTTCTTTTTTTCTTTATAACTTCGCTTTCTCCTGAACCTGCGGGTGGTGCTGACTTGATCCGAGGTAAGCGTTAGCTTTAGCTTTCGACTTGCCCTTCCGTTTAACACTCGGGATATTATAAGAAAAGTGTCGTGTCGTGGCTCACAACCTTGACTTTGTTTGAGTAGAATTCTTCTAACCTGAATTCCCTTATAGTCTCCGGACTGGATTACTTTAGCTTCCTTAGGATCTCATTCCTTTACCCCGGACCAATGATTTGAACTCGAGTACAAAAGAAAAGCCTATTGAAAATTCTCATTTCGTTCCAGGATTCGCAGCAGTTGTTGCTTGCTTCCTGAGCCTATACCTGGTGAACTCCCTGGGGCTGAGAAGAAAGCTTAGAATTCGATTGGAACATTTCCTTCGAGGGGACTCATAACTAAAGTACTGGCTCGCGCACTGCCAGAATTTCGATGTACGACCTCCTACGTCTTTCTCCTGAAACCAGAAAGGCAGTAGTCAAAGCTCTCTCGCAAGCCCAGAAGACACTTACGTAAATCGGGTTGAAGCTAAAGGGAAGAAGCCTAAAGAGTGAGGAATGTATGGCAATCAGAGAGTTCCGGGCCGCCAACATAGTCTTTTCGAAGGACGACCTACTCCTGGGTGACATGAAAGATAACAGGCCGCTCTACCCTTCCGGGTACATTGGGGAGGCCAAGTGACCATGAGTGCAGATAGACCCGGGGTCCGCCATAAATAGAATGCCTCTTCGTGCTCTAGCTCACCAGGGAATCCCTACCAGTAAATTAAGTCACACTAAGATGACCATCCAAGGATACAATGCGGACTCCCAAAGGGCGAAAGGTAAGATTCGCATTGAATAGAAATATCTTGCTTTCAATCAGGCTCTTGGCCCTGCCCTAGCCTCTGATCTTCATTCCGATTCGACACAGAACTATTGTCAGATTTCCACGACTACGGATGAATACTATTCTGATGATTCAAAAGAACAGGCCAACAGCCGGGAAGGATAGGAAGAATGTGATGTGCCTTCATCTGGAACTACTGGAATAGGGGCGGTCAACCACCCAGTGAGCCATAACTAACAGACAGGTGGGCAAGCTCTATGCAGAGAGGAAAACAACCTCTTTCAATCCTACCAAGGTGCGGAGCGGGGTCTAGACTGAATCCCAACTCCAGGTAATTCATAACTTGTTATGAATTACTAGACCTACTAGTTATTGAAGATACCATTCGAGGGTGCCGATGGAAGATCCCAGATCAGATGGTTGTGGATATGGATCTTACAAGGTGTAAGATCTAGGATACAGACCAAGGGTGATTGCATTTTATTAAAGAATCAGGATCGGAGCTACGCTCTTTTAGAACTCTTTCTTCTATACTACTTTGTAATTATGTATTCGGAAGGAGTTGCCAATCCTTCCATTCCAAACTTGGGGTTCTTCGAATCAACAGGTGGACCCGCTTCCTCTCCCCAGCTACATCTCCCTATCGGTCGAATGGTCTCAGTTGGCAAAATCCGGGTTGTTGCCCCGTTGTGAAGACAACTGAATGCTATTTTATTTATTTCATTTGAGATGGGCCTTCTTACCCGCCCCATCTGGGTATTCCCTGTCTTCAAGATACCTTTGGATATCATAAAACCATGGCTTCCCATCCTGTACCATCTGTATCACCCACTCTCCTGAATAACAAGGTACCTTGGCACTGGTGACCACTAGGGGCTTCAAAGGCATCTTCACTGGACCATCCCATACTGAAACCAGAGTTGCTAAGCAGTCAGCCATCACATTCTCGTCCCTCGGCAGGTGCTTGAAAACACATTTCTGGAAGCTCTGAACAAGAACCTTCATATAATCCAGATAAGGTCTCAATCTTTCCTCTTTCAAGTCCCACTCAGCTGTAACCTGGGAAATAACTAGCATGGAATCACCCATCACCTCGATATCCTTAATTCCCATCATTGCTGCACTTTCCAGCCCAAATAGACAAGCCTCGTACTCGGCCATGTTATTAGTGACCTTGAAGTCTAATTTCTTGGCCTCAATTACATCGACCCTCAAAAGAGGAAGCACTCGCAAGCAGCAAGTTCTCTTTCATCTACTTCTTTATAAAGGGGAATACGTTACTATTTCCTGAACTTCTTTAACCACCTGAACTATCAGTGAAGGTCAGGTAGTTTACTTCCTTCCCATCTCTTTCCCTTGCATCTCTCTTGCACCGTGCGCTCATCCACAGTTAGAAAAAGGAATAGGATTAACGGGCAAAATGGGGGGCAGCGGTACCTGAAGTGCTTAGTTGAAGGTCTCAGGTGCTTGAATTACCAGTACAAGCCCAATTACCTTTCTGCCCAGGTCCTAGAGCGATAGTTAGATGTCAGGGTGGAGGATCTATGTCTTTGTCTTGGTAATCCAATTTCCTCATCTTCTCTAGCTCGTTATCATCTAAATCTGGAAACATTGTCCATCTCGTCTTTCTAGTAGGCTCGGTAGGTGTGGATATCTCCTTGTCTGTCTTAGGTATCTTCTCGTCAGTATTAGGTATCTCCTGGTCAGTCTTAGGTATCTTCTCATCTGTCTTAGGCTCATCTGTCTGAGTTTTCTCGTCTAATGTAGTTACCTCTCTTGGTTCTACTTCTTCTTTATCTAAGAACGTTCTGTCTTCAGTAAGACTAGTCTCTATCTCTGTAGTGTCTTCAGGCATCACCGCTTCCCCAGAAAGCTTAGAAGCAGACTTCTCTTTTATTTCTTCACGCAGTTTAGCCATTTCTGACTCCAGACTAGCAATACGCTGAGCACTTTTGAACTCGGATTCCTCTTTCTCTGCACTGAGCTTTTTGAGCTTCTCGTTCAATTCCAATTGGTAAATAGTGCTCTCTTGCCCCCTTAAGTCTATTACATGCTTAGGTTCTGTGTCTACCCAAAGATGATTCTTATCAAAGACAGGATCCCTTTTGTTATCTATTTGTATTCCAAGTGTTATCATGACATTCTTTTTGATGATATTTAGGGTCTTCCAATTAATTCTGAAGTTTGCTTCGACGGTGATCTGCTTAGTTCGAGACGGATCAGCGTATTGTGACTCAAACCATTCTGAATCTACTATTTCTTTAGCTAGCCCCTTGTGCTTAATGATCTTATCAGTCTCTTTCGTTTTTAAGTGATAACTCTTAGGTGCTAAGAAGATGCCTTTCTTTACAAAGTGCTCCAGCTTTAACTTACCCAATTCGGTTGAAGAGATTTCATCTTCTGGAAGGGCACTTCCTAAAAACTGCTGAGTCCGTATCAGTGTAGTAACAGTCATCTCTGGAAATGTACTTGTACATATGAATACGAGAACAAGCTGTAATAGCAGCGGCTAATTGAACGGCCGATATCCTAGGAGGATTCCATTCTGAGTCGTTTACATTTCCAGTATTGCTAACGTAACTTGCCATATAGTATTTCTCGCTCAGCGGTTCCCCATATATCCAATTCGTCTTATGGGTTGCCCGCAAATACTCATATCTTTTCTTTTCGCATATCTCTGTTATAGTACTTTGAGGATTAATGCCAAATCTACCGTAGAGAGAATTCATCAGTATCTTGTAACCATATGCCATTGCATCATTACCACTTTTCTTAGCTTCTTGTCTTTTCTCGAAGAGGGATGTCACAAAGCTGTCGAAAGGACTAGCCTTCTTCTCAAACAAGTAGCCCCTTAGTGGTATAATCTTGTAACCCAACTCGCGCGCATAATTCAATTCTTCGCTAAAATACACACCTACGAATGAACCAGTGGGGAAAAGTAAAGTATTATGACGATCCCTATAGGGTAAGAAAGGTTTCTTAATTGTACGAGGACAGACTACATAAGCCTCAATAAATCCATACAACTTGGACAAGTCCTGCCCTTCCAAATTACCATGCCAGACAGGGAGACCGCCAGGCATATGAAAGCTTTTCATGATATATGGATATAAGGAGTTGACGTCGTAGTAGTATAAATTCTCTCCATATGGCTTATACGTATCGGCATGGCCTCCATAGTAGCCACGACGAACGAATGTATCTACGTTCCTAGATGGTATATAGATAGGAAAGGTCTGGGGATCGTAATAGCTCATACGAAAGATGGTCATAGCTAGCGCTGACAATGTCATGCAATTCTCGATATCAACTTGGTAGTCAGTCCAAAATTGCTCTTGAGCCTTCAGCATAACACCGCCTAACAGACGAATATCCTGTTTCATATAATCCAACAATTCTTCACCAAGATCCTTCAGATTCGACACTCCCACTTTCTTATGATCGATGGATCCCTTACTACCTAATTGAGGACAATAAGTCTTAGCCAAGATATTCAGAGTACTAGGCAGCAGAGTGTAAGAATCCCTTAGACGGAAGAGCATTTTCTTTCCCTGATAGACTACTAACTGGTAAAGCCTACGGTTCCTCATAAGTGGTTTGATGGAGTACTTATCCCCATAAGAAACAAGAAATTTCATTAAAAAAAGACCATCGTATCGTGAGAAGTTATGAAAGTAAACCGTTCTAATCTTGCTTGTTGTAGCAACCACTTTTAATTGCTCTAGAAAGGCTAACAAAATTCTATTACTCCTGTCTTCAAATGAAGGTATAACCCATGCGTGATCTTCACTGAAATATAAATAATCAGGCTTGGCACCAAGATCGTCACCCGGATTCACCACTAAGAAACCCGCTGCGTAAGGTACATGAACCTCCTCCTTCCCCTTCTTTAAGACAAGAGTCTCCATATCCGCTACAATGAAAGGACGACGTTCAAAAGTCGTAGGTTTGAGTGAAGGGATATAATCCGAAGAACGACGATGCTTCCTAACCGCTGCTGGTAGGTCACCACCTATACCTACATTCCTTAATTCCCAAATCTTGCTATAAATCTCATTGGGGCTAAGAAGAGGACGTACTTCTTTCACACTTCCCGTGCTCTTCTTCTTCTTTTTATTCTTATTTCCGGAAAAATAGGCTCGAATGCCTAAAGCTGATAGTACTGCTTTCTCGTACTTCTCAGCTTCTTGCTTGACAAAGAGAAATATCCGCTTAAATAAAGCCATGCTAGGAACTGCATTCCCGCTAGCATCATTTAAGAAAGACTCGTCTTCGTTATTGTAAAAGTAATGATCTTCTCTTCTTCTTCTCCTCCGCCCTCCATTTTCTTCATTCTATAATGAATAGTAAAGTGACCATCCCTAGAGCCTGTATCATAAATGTACATCATTAAGAGTCGCATGACTGCCAATGCTATGACTTCATAGTCACCACATCGCAGACAAGATTCATGGAATCTGACTTCCGCTATTCTCAAGCCAGAAAAAGGTTCCCTACACGTCTCCGATTCGATTGATCCCTGTAAACGCTTCCAATACCCATCGAACCTAGATTTCAAAGAAGTAGGAGTTGAGGAGGCATTCTCTTTGTCCAGCCACCAAGATGTATTTATCATATTCATTCTCAGTAGTGTAGGCTGTAGTTATGCTCGCAATCCTCCCACTTCCGGAGCTCTTCCAAAAAGCTATTCCACTTCTTGACATGAAGCTCACCACCTTCAGATGGTGTATTAAAGCCTGTACCACAGACTGTATCCACATAGCATTGGTAACTCTTAAGAAATTCCGATTTCTTCTTATCCCATAACTTTCTATCTTTTGGTAGCAATTCCAATGTAGACAGATTAGACAGAATTGTGTCTAAATGTTCTCTTCGAATAGGATAACCTACCCAGTGATAGGCAAGGGTGGAGTCCCGACAACCTTCAAAGCTATTAAAATCCTGTACATGTTCAGGTCTGAATGAGATTTCCATATAATTTGGGAAGTACGGCTTGATCAGATTTGAATTAATAAATGCATTTATGAATCGAGAGGTGAACCTATATTAGCAAAGACCTTTGTATAAATTTGTGGAAGTTCTTTAGCGTAATGAACTGTGGTTATGAAATTATCGTGTACAGTGTATATAGGGGCTTCAGCATCTTTGGAAACAAATTCTTCAACAACTTTCATAGCTATAAAAGCATCTTTCTGGTGTATAAAGTTCGCGCAGGTAGCCACTGCACTCTTGCGACGATCCCTTTTTAATGTAGGAACTCGGAGAATAACCTGATGTTTCTTCTTGTGAACACGATCAAAAAGATCGATTTTAGCTTTTTCATTCCGCATATAATCCTGCACAGTGGTATAGCAAGGAATACTATAAACCACTTCTTTTTCCAAGACAGAACAAAACCAACCGATTTGATTAATCAAAGTCATCAGATTGACTATATCAGGATATTTAGACAAGAAAAATGCTTTGCATAGTTTAGCTAAGTTATTACTATCCTTTTTACTGAGCAATGAGTCATAAGCTTCATATATATCCGTACTCATAGTATTGACGGTTTTACCATATACCAACGGCATAAAGAGGGATTTAACCAGCTTTCTGGTTAACCCAGACTCAATAAGAGGATGCTTAGAAACATCCAATTCCTTAAACAAGTACTCCTTAAGCTCGTCCCGCAAGCACAAGTACAAATCTTGGATTTGATTGTCAGAAGACGGAAGAAGATTTGTTCGTCTTCCCATTTCATGGTTAAGCAAAAGGTGACTCATAATTTGATAAGCACTCGCAGATGCATCTTGAGTTATAGCACTAACATTAGAAAGACTTTCGTCTTCGTTACACAGCACCTTCCCTATGAACTGAAATGGATCACTAGCTTTCACTGCAAACTTAATTAAATCTTCCTCCGAAGAAGAGAAAGAAGGATGGTTTTCCTTATACCATTGAGAAGAATCATCTAACGTGAAGAATTTTGTATATTTAAAGGCTGTAGAACTTTCTAATTCAATTATATTCGAATTAGGAGTACTCCACTCTTTTTTACCTGGTAATTTAGAGGAAAAGACAATCAAACTTCGTGCCAAATCACCTTCATGAAAGTGCAAGATCCCACTGCGGTAGATTCGACCACGGAAGTCAAGGAAAGCGGGAAGATAAAATTGATAACCATTGTATGCAGTGGCAAGCTTGAGTATGAATTGTTCAGTCCTAGCTAATTGGATCCGACTTAATAAGTCTTTTAACAAGAAGTTGATATTCAACTCTTCCTTCAGACCAGTCTTATTCTTATAGTCGAAGATAAACATCCTCAATAGATCAGATGCTTCTTTATTATTCACGTTGGCTAGAAATTTAGGCATAAGAAGTCCCAATTTTTCAAAAAGGGAAAAATGCTTTTGTATTAACTCTAATAACTTCTTGTTTACCTCAAAAGGTTGAGACTGAAGACTATTTAAGACTTTACACATATGTAAAAAACCATCATCATTCCAGTTAGGGACTGGTGGATTGAACCTGATATAGAAATGCCCCAAGTCACGGGATGTTAACAAACGAAAACTATTATAGATTTCACCGCTGAAAGAACATAAGTAACCCCCTGTCAGATCAGAAAGAGTCTTAGGGTAAGATATATTTTTTGATTTTATCCATTCTTTAGGAGGGCAAACCATAGGAAGATTGAGTTTAAGGGGGAGAGACTTTAAATCCAGCTGTAATGAAACGTAACTCACTTTTTGTGGGAGTCCCACACACCCTCTTCCTATTCTCTTAGTCTTAGTTAGCCCCCCCTTCCTTGACTCGTGGTACCTAGACACTTTGAATCAAGGCTAGGACCCTTAGAAAAAGCGAAATCACCTTCTATGATGGGCAATTGACTCTATAAAGTCAGAGATGCGGAGTTTGCCGGTGGATGCAGAATGACCGGTGTTAGGACTTTGATAAGAGGTGCGACAGCGCTTTTCACAGTGAAGACTTTTCCTCTAGTAGCCATCTTGAACCGTCGAATTCCACCCCTCCACTACCAAATAAGGCGAGGTCTCATGGTGGCAAAGAAAAAGAGGAAGCGCTCTTGTTGCGCGGACTCCACAATAAAAAGAAAGAAAGATGGAAGACAAGAAGCTCAGTAACAAGGCCGTCTCACAGTCACCACTTGTCGTTTCAAGCTTCCAAAACAAGCAGAAAAACAATATACCGTTGTCGGTTCAGCAGCTCGAAGTTTATCGCAATAATAATGTCAGGTCAGTCACATGACTCATCCTCTTAGTCGAGCATAGCAAAGGCTACCATGACGCTACGCTGCGCCTGCACTGACGTGACTTGCAAACAAGGCTGACGCTATATAGCCTGGAACGCAACGCTCGGGACCACCTCCCTTCGCTTCGCTTCAGAGTCTTAGGCGCAGCTCTTCTAGTCAGAGAAGAGTTTAGTTGCGAACCTGTGCATTCCTATCCTATTAAATTAAAGCTTCTATCACGAATGGGAATCGTGTGATTCTTTCTATCCTCGTACTTTCTCGCTCTTATGGATCCCTAGGTTATGCAGTTATCTTCCCTGGCCTGACAGTAGTCAAGGGAAAATCACTTGAGCTTTTTCGCCTTTCCGGAGCGCACTAACGGAAAACCTGAGATAACGACGTCTACTTCTTAGCTGCTGTGAAAGTTAGCGTCTTAAGGGAAGCTCTTTATCGTGCGAAAACTAAATTCAATAAGGCTTGGAAACATAGGTTTCTTTCCTTCTTTCGGTTGTAGACAGGGTGGCTCACCATTTCCCAACTGTCTAAGGATCAATGGCTTTTGCTTTAGAAAGTGTAAGTATCTCCTCCCCGGCCCTAGGGTTAAGGAGTGGTGTGAAAGAATTCTGATCTTTAATGCTGATGAACTGTTGGCATTCATGATTTTGTGGCTTTGTCCAAGGATATACCCAACGTTGATATAACGCTTCTGCTATCTTTTTTTGTTTCTTCAAATGCGTTCCTGTTCAGCAGATTGGGTCCCATTAATCTTCAAGATATAAATGTCTTATTTAGCCAGAATGTGAAGAGTGATGGCCCTGTGGAAAATAATTAGTATATAGCTCTTTTGTTCTGGCTCTGCAAGTATGTTTTGTTTTCTGTGTCAAATCTGGTAATCTGGTGAAAGAATTGCCAAGCTAGCCATAAGCTAACGGCCATAAGATAAACTTAGCTACATTACCATTAGCCAGCTTATCATCTTCTTATTATATCTTATATAGTCTAGAGAATGGAATTCTGTGTGATTCAGATTTTGTCCTCCTCCAACTGTGGCTCTACGCTTACTTTCCTAAGTTTGGATCCGAGGAGTTGTTAAAAAACAAGTTCTCCAGCCCCCATTATGGCACCAACTGTAAGACAGCCAAAACAAAAGTAAGAAGGCTGCCTAAAGATAAGCTGCTAAGTTTTGGTGTTTCCACTTCGGCATATAAGGTGCAGAATTTCCGAATTCCAAGCTTCACAACGACCAGCTCCAAAGATCACAGTAGCTGAAAGCAGAAGTTCCGAGTCGATTCAAGTCAAGAAGACCGACCGAGGTCTTTTAAGAAGGGCAAGGAATACCATTACTGAACCGGCGAAAAGCTAACCTCTCTACTCGACTCCGGTCAGGAACTATTCTTTAAATTCAAGCCTTCTACTGTACTGTTTAGCATTAGCAATCTACCTGCCATTGAGAGAGAAGAGTTAATTAGTAGATAAGAGATTCGGATGAAAGGTTATCGCAAGTCAGTAGCCCTTTCCTTATGAGAGAGACGATGCCGAGGAGAAGAAAGAAAGGATTGAGACCAAGAGGAATGACGGGGCAAACTGGGATCAAAAGTTACCTTC
>CANTUT010002150.1:0-80000 GCA_947687605.1 Reutealis trisperma
ATATGCAAATTTTCCAACTTGAGGTTTTTGGTTGAAAACCATGAATCTTTCTTATATTCGGTACTTTTTGGTCATTATAGTAATATGTAAACATATGATTTGAACCATTATTTTTCATCCAAATATAACAATAATCATTTTATAATTCAATTATACAAAAATCGGCAGCCATAGACAATCCTTATGCATGAAAATCCCAAGTTTAGGGTTTAGAGAGAAAATCATAAGTTTCTTGCTTTTTGGTGTTTTTCGATCATTACAGTAATATACAAAAATAGTATTTAATTCAATATTTTTCATCTAAACACAACAAAAATCAATTTAGAACACAATAATGCAAGAATCGGCAGCCCCTCCCCTTGTTATACATGAAAATTCCAAACTTCGAGTTTTAGGGTTCACCTTTGGAGGATTCACGTAGTGAGGTTTTTGTTTTCAGTAGAAAAATTAATTTCTCTCTCAAGAATTCACCTAGGCTGAATTTAATCAATAAAAATTAGTAAATACTCAGTTCAAAATAATTTTCTCATGATTAGTTTCATAAAAAATCAAATATCAAATTGAAAGGAAAGGAAAAACTTATGAAATGGTCGCGAAATAGCAAAGTTTGAAGGTATTTTGTAAATTTCAGTTGAGAGATTATTTTTGGAAGAATTTTCTACAAAAAATATGATGAAATGATAGAATGACAGCTGCTATGAGGGGCTGGCCAAATTTTTCTTTTTATATTTAGGGTTTTAGGCAATTTCCAATATTACTCTTAATGAACTAAGTGAGGTGTGTTTTGGTGTAGTGGGCTTTTGGGAATTTGGCCTTTTTATTTATTTTATAGGTTGATTATAGGTAATTAAAAATAAAATATTTTTTTATTATTTTTATTAAAATTCCCCCAATATATATATTTAAAAATATTTTAAAAATGCTCATAAAAATTATTTTATACTTAAAAATCACTTTTCGTATGAAAAATTTTTTTTTTTGCAATAAATTGTTTTATGCTCATGCACTTCATATAAATCACTTATTTCACCATAATAATTCATATTATGCATATTAGAGCAACTCTAACATGCCATATACTCATCAATCACATAACACATGAATTTTTCACAAAAGCACATACTTAGCCATAATAGTTCTAAATTCAAGAAATTAGGTCGCGAAACTCATAGGATACGTGTGGGTTGTTACACCAAGACATCTTTGACATGCAAGGCCATATGGGTCTCCCTCAATGTAACTTATAAGAATGGGAGTTTAGTGAAGAAGAGGAGGAGACATATGAGGAGGCCCTTCATAAAGAAGAAGAGAAGCCCAAGGATGGAGGAGATGATTCTTAGATTTTTTTTTTTAAATTTCTTTTTTATTTTGTTTATCTTACCTTTTTTCAAAATTTTTTCTTTATGTTTTTATGCATTCTATTATGGCATTATCAAATTACAAATTAATGCAATTGTACATTTTCTCCATTTTGATCTTGTGTGCCTTTGATATTGCCATTCTATTTTTCTTCATTGTATGCTTTATAAATTTCAAATTCTTTATGCAATTCATTCTTTTTGATATTGTCAATGGGGGAGAAACATAGAACTTAAATGAACATTATTTTATTAAAGAACTACTTTGAGAATATGCTTTCCACTTTATACTTAAACATAGAACTTAAATGAACATTATTTTATTAAAGAACTACTTTGAGAATATGCTTTCCACTTTATACTTTTTGTCGTTTGTTGCATAAATTGAGGGGGAGAACTCTTGACTTTAATGAATTGAATGTTACTTTATATTTAAGTTCAATTTGATTGTCAAAATCAAAAAGGGGGAGATTGTTGACCTAAGTTATTTCAAAACTTAGTCAATCTCTATTTTGATCTTGTCAATCAAATTGAAGCTATCTAATATGTACTTTAAGTGTTTAATATAACATATTTTATAGATTGAATTTCAAAAGTGCTTGAAATCTTCCAAAGTCTTTAGTTACCTTATAAGTCACGCCCAACATAGCATAATCACGACTGCGACCATTAAATTGCCACTATGACCCTCATATTGCAACCAAGACGATCAGAAGGCTATTTAGTTCAATTTTCAGCTTTAAGAGACTGAACGAATAGCAATCCTTGATTCGCAACCACGAATTTGTAGTAGCGACCGCGAAATTCATATAGAAATCCATGCTTGCAACGGATAGTTGAAGAACTAACGAGAAGATGCCACATATTAACTAGCCATTGTGGATTATGAATATAGTGACCATGAAATATTGATCTCGATCACAAAAATGGAGTCGCGACTGCAAAAAAGGCTTCACGACCGCGACCTAGCTGTGACAGAGAATTTAATGCAAGATTTTATGGCTGTTGTGAGGATCCTTTTTGGTAATACTTTGTAACGGGAATTTGGAGGGAAGAAGCTATAAATAACCCCTCCAAAGTCCCTCATCAGGATCCAACAACCTTCATTTAAGCCAAACTCTTGTAATTTTAATTCTCAAAGCCTTTACCTTTTAATTGTTATTATTTGGTTGTTATAAGAGCATTGATAGCTCAAAGGGTTGAGTGTTAGCCTTGAAAACACATAGTATTGGGTTGAGAGTGAGCTAATAGAAAACTCTTGTATAGGTTTAAGTGTAAGCCTAAGGGAAACACTTGTAAAGGTTGTGTGTTAGCCATTAAAACACATTGTAAGTTTGGAGTGAGCTTGAAACTCCTTAGTAAGTCTCAACTAGTAGTAGAATACCCAAATGAGATTGGGGAGTGGATGTAGAGTCCGTTAACACTCAAACCACTATAAAATTGATTGTGTTTATTCTCTTCTCCTATCTCCTTCTATCTAATTTTTAATTTCCCGCTAATTCAACCTCCTTTTTGGTGCATAAAGGCAAATAAATCTCAAACTGCTTAACATGTGATGTCAATACAAACTCATGGATATTCATATGATGAATAGTCGAATTGTGACAATAGATAATAATAATATGTGGTTTACTACTTGTCAATTATTTATCATCTAGGTCATAATAGTGCATGAATAATAGAAAAAGTTTCTATTACAAGCCCATGGACAATGCTACAATTAACAAAATAAAATGTTTCTACTGTCAATGTTGAATATTGGAAAATTAATTGTTCTAAGTATTGAGAATACTAAAAAGATAAAGAGAAGGATAAACCTTCTGAAGGTAAACCGGTCTCTTGTTACTATATTCCAATGATTCATATAGTTCACCTATTACTAAGATCCATGATATAGGTGCTTATGTGCCATATGCATGATCAAAGTAAGTAATAAAAGTATGGAGTTAGATGAAGTGTATTTTAAAAGATTTAAGGGGCAAAGTATTGTTTCTAAAGAGCTTTTAGGATACTTCATAATGATTTTAGAAATCATATTTTGTCTATCTTGTATGTACTTAATGATGGTTTTAGAAATCATGTTTTGTAAGTCATGTATATATTTCATACTTAAGCTACATTATTCTATAACTTCAAGGAATTTTGGATTCTGTTATGAGAAGAATGCTTGCATGGTTTATTATGGTAATAAATTTAAGGTTATGAATTATATATTTGATGTATTATTATTAAGTTAATAATAACAAAATAACTCCAAGTGCTTTTATGATAATGCCATAAAGAACTCCAATCTAAAACCATTATGATTTCTTAAATTAGTTTTTTTAGCTGAAGATAAGATAACTTAGTTGGATAAAATGTGTCACTACCCATTAGGGTGTGAACTTATTCCAACTTTGAAGTCAAGTATCTGATGTAAAACAACTAGATCACCTTTTTCTGGACAAAAGGATAGAAATAAAAGAAGTTTTAGAATTTATGCATATAGATGCATCAATACCATTTGTGAAATGGTTAGTGGGAGTTTTTTCAAATTTATTGTATTTACCTAAATAAATAATATTGACCCATTCAGAAAAAGGTAAATAAAATGAATTGTTCATTTAAATTCTTTGAAATGTTCAAGAAATTCAAGATGAAAAGGAAAATAAATATTAAGGATATTTCATAAAAAAAAAAAAAAAAAAAAAAAAAAAAGGGAAAGAATATCATAACCCTTTGATCTTATTGAAGTGGGGAGAACGCGATTATCAATTTTTCAAGAATTCCCTAAATGTAAAATTAGCATATTGTGAACCCTTAATTTTGCACCCTCATCATCCAACCACAGTCTTAGCACCTGCTAAATTTAACGTGCTATGCGGAGCCGTTATGGGATCCCACTAGTCGGTTAGCAGGCAGCGCTTCCAAAAGAAAATTTTTTAGCCTTCAATTATATTGCTACCAGACATCCAAATTTCCTAAACTTCATACTAACCAATCTCTACAAAAAATAAAAAATAAAAATAAAAAAAGCCATGTCAACTGTAGCCGAAGTAGTCGATTGCGCCACTAGCTGTCTGGGCGACACCACCGGAGATAGAAGGTAGGTAGCGCCACCAACTCCTCAGGTGGTGCAGGCCCCACCACCCTTTTTACTGTTCCCAAAATGCCTCTAATCTAATTTTTCAATATTTTTCTAGCCCTATCCTTTTAGTCTTTTCACTTTTTCACTTCCCAAACTATCCTCACCCACTTTTCCTACAAATACCTCCCTCCACTTCTCATTTCTACACACCTCTTGAATTAGTATTGATGGTTATCTACTAATTCCTCTCTTCTTCTCCCTCCAACCACTCTCTAATTAATTAATTAATCTTTTTAATTAATTAATTATCTCACCCTACCCAAGTTAATTAATCTTTTTAATTAACTAAAACTCTTTTTTTTTAAATTAAAATTAATCACATAATTAATTAATTAATTAATTAATTAATCTTTTTAATTAATTAATTAATCACTTTTTTCTATAAAATCAAGTTAATCCTTTTTTTAATCCACCTCTCATCCAAATTAATTAATTAATCATTTTAATTAATTAATCCATCTATCCATCTATTTCATCACATTAATTAGTTAATTAATCATTTTAATTAATTAATTAATCCCTCAAATCAATCCAATCACCTAGTCTCAATAAAATGGAACTTTGGTTCAATAAAACTCTCTGCCCACCAAAAGCAAAGGTATCAACCATTTTTTCTCATTCTCAAAACACCCAAACCAAAATCAATCTAATCAATTCCTAAATCCCTCTACTTAATTGTGAAACAAACTACGTAGGTTTTGATCCCATTTAATGGGGTACATAGGCACATTTGGAATCTTAATCCAAATCTCTATCAATCTCTTTTTCCCTTTTTAATTTATAGATATTTTATTTTAATTTTCTTATTGCACTTATGTCATATTCATGCATCTTATTTACAATTATCATATTATAATATTTGTTATTAATGAAATCAATTTTTCAAAGACAAATTAAACTTAAGAGCCAAATTTAGATTATTTAAAATAAAAAAATCTAGTCCCCAAACTCAACCTGGTTAGAGGCTAGTGATTTTATCCTTGGGTAAGTTAATTGAAAATTAATGAATTAGAGTTAATTGGATTTTTTCCTTAATTTTCCCATTTAAAATAAATTAGGGTGGTGACTTCCAAAATCATTTTCAAAATCAACCGAATCCATACCCGAGAGTTCCATCTTGAGTCCAAATCCAAATGAGCATCCCTGTTCTTTCTAGTAGATCGAGCCAGTGCTCGGGTGAAACCTCACAGCTAGCAACTTCACTGGAGATTGGTTGCCATTTTTTTTTTAAAATAAAGGGGAAAATAAGAGGATTACTATTTGGTTAAGGAAAAATTTTTCCAAAATAATCTCCCTTTAGATCATTAAGTATAATTTGACTTTTATGCATCACTTCACATAATGAAGGCTCCTTGTCTAACCTTAACTTTAGGCAAACTTTTGAATGGTGAGTAGTATTGGCTCGATAACTTTCTTTACGTATGTTGGGAGATAGCGAAAGCATTCCACTCCACGATGAATCCCTAATCATTTTGGTGGTGTAATGAGCAATCAGCACCATTGGATCCACGCGAGGCACCTTGCCTCACATATTGTTAGGTGTATCGATGCTCTAGTGGGATGGGGACCCTTAATCAAACCACCCTTTCACCCTTATACATATAGCTGCCCTAGCCTTTGACCTTAAGTTACATGTACCATAATAATCGATACTCTTGTATGTTCACAAAACTTTTTTTGGCATGCATCACGTCATGATCATATATACTTAACATAAGAAGCTTAATAAGGTAAACCCTCAAACACCTCAAAGACCCAAACCGATGGTCCGTTACCCTAAAACACCTCACATACTTACCCTATCAATATATAAATCAAGTGACCAACCACGTTGAAGGAATCCTTTTCCCGACACACCTTCCCTTTTTTTCTTCACAACTTTGTATTCTTACCCATTTTCTGTTTTCTATTTCAAAGGTACTAATAGCCAACACCTCTAGCTCTTTCTATTAAGATGTGATGAGCACCGTTTTTGCCAACCTCCTCAAGAAACAAAAAGAGACTTTCCAAGCCACACTCACCACTGCTCTTAAGACCCAAGCTGAAACTTTCACCAATGCTCTCAATGCCTAGTCTGCCACCTTTATTGATGCCCTCAACTCTGAATGCTAGTCGATCATTAATGAGGTCAAGGAAATGACCAATATCACTATCACTCCCCCTCCTGCTCGTGTTGAGCCTGCATCTGCCCAAGCCGGGACTAGCCATGCCCCTACTTTTACTCCTCCCATTATTGATCTCACAAATAATGGGAAAACACCTGAAACTCCAATCTCTCCTACCGTGGACTTGAACACAACCACTCTCTCTCTTCCACTACGAATCCTTTTCAAAGTGGAGATTTCTCTAGCTTTCCTAAAACTAAGAAATTGATGAAGAAAATTGAGGCCATGGAAAGAACAATCAAGAACATCAAAAGGTATGAGGACATGATAGATGTTAATTCTTTAGCTCTCTTTTCGAATGCATGGGTTCCTCCAAAATTTAAAATTCTAGTCATGGACAAGTTTAAAGGCACCATATGCCCCAAAACTCACCTTAAAATGTATGTGGGCACTATTAGACCCTTTAGTCTGGATGATGAGCTCCCTGCTTAGTTATTCCAATATTCCTTAACTAGAGCCACTGTTAAATGGTTGTTAGATCTCAACTAGAATCATAAAAAGACTTGGGATGATATATGCAATGCGTTTATCAAGCAATACCATTACAACATCGAGGTGGATGTCACCCATCGAGTTATGGAAACCACTAAACAAGGGCAAAGAGAATCCTTCACTGTGTTCCTTACAAGGTGGAGGTCAAAAGCAACATAAATGGTGAACAGTCCATCTGAAGTAGAGCAAATTGACATCATTGTCAAGAACCCGCTCCTCCAATATCAGGCTCATCTATAAATGTAGTACCTCCTTAGCTTTAAAGCTATCATTGCCATTGCCATTGCCACCGAGATTGAGGAATTGATCTAATCGAGACAAATTGAGGATTAGTCCTCGAGTTTAAGGCATCACAAAAACACTAACTACACCACCAATTCTACCACCCAAAGAGAGGGAGAGGTAAATGTTGTTTTCTGTCACTAGCCAATGAATTTGGAAAGAAGAGCTTTCTTTGAGATTAGACATGCCCCTAAGCACTATTTATAAGAAGGCCTTAGCTGCCCATCTTGTCAAGCCTCTAGAACCAAGAGCACCTTTGAATCCATTACCCAAGAACTATAATACCAATGAGCACTGTGACTATCATCAAAGGTCAGGGCACAAAACTGATGCATGCAAAGCTCTGAAGTACAAAATTTAAGACCTCATTGATAGCAGAAATATTATTGCTCCTAGACCAAAGTCTAGCACCACTATCAAACCTTTTCTGAACCACCAAACTCACTCGACCATCTCAAGCTTTACTTGATAATTGGCTCTTTGAGAAGAATGCCACTCTACTGTGCCCCTATCCAAGTCCTTCCAATTCATGTCTAAGTCGTTTGAGTTCGTATCTAGGTCACTTGAGTTAGAGTTTGTGTCAGAGTCTTTTGAGTCTGTTTTTGTTAAATCTTTCTTTGAATTTGAATTTGTCAAGTCTTGCCCTTTGGGGTTTATATTTTATCTTCTAAGCTTATCCTTTAATGTACTCATGATGGGACTTTTATCAATAAAAAATTTGAACTTTCTGATTTGCTTTAATTTTTTCTGATTCATCTTTTTTTAAAAAAAATACAAAAAAATATATGAAAAAGGCAAAATGATTAATTGATTATGGCAACAGAGGAAAAGAATAAAAATTCTCACACATTGCATCTGCATGACAGTAGTGAAAAAGATCATGAGCTATTCTGCATAAGACAAGGACATGATAAGGATGATCCAAGCATCGCCATTCACAAGATCCTGACCTACATACATAATAAACCTATTAAAGAGAAAATATAGAGAATGAAGATAGAATAGATGGAAAGGTATCATGAACAGTTGAACGCCATTGATGAAGAGAGAATCAATGCTTTGTACAAAATTCAGGGTCATCAATGGAGACTAGCTGAGCACTTCAACTAGAAGGTGAGAGATAAGGATTCGCAAGAAGGAAATCTAGTTCTAGGAAAAATCCAAGCCCCTATTCATGATCCAAGTAAACTCTCCCATCTTAGCAATCCAGACCAGCTGAAACGATACATCATCTAAAGATGACATATGTATTTCATTTCTATTTTTCATGTATATGTAATCAGAACTATGTGGACCTGATTCTCCCTAAAAGAAATGACTAACAAAAAATGATTAAAAGGGATACATAGGCAGCCCATCTCAAGTGCGGTCCAAATCATAATAAAATATTTTGTTTGCATCACATTCTCATTTTCTTTGTGCTTAGTACATCATTCACTTAATTCTTTTGCCTAAACAAAAAGAAAAAATTAAAAAAAAAAGAGAAAAAAAAAAAGGGAAGAAAAGAATGCTTACTAATCTAAAAATCGGAAAGGGCGGTTTAGGCAAAAATTAGAGCATAAAAAACATCTCATTTAATGATGATCAAATTTTTTGCAAAATGCAAGCCCATCATCATGACAAAAAGGATAGCCCTTTTAATGTCATATATAGCTTATTCTATTTTGTGTAGTACTGTTAACCTATAATTATTTTGAGTAAAAAAAAGGTCATGTCTAAAGTCATGGTCTAGCCAGTCCTCTACTATCTCCCTAGATGCAAATTTCTCATGTCCTCGTCAGAGTCAGAGTCATACCACAATCTCCTCAAAAGGGTATACCCTTCCTCTAGATCTTTGTGGCTCCTTCTGCTACAATAGTAGAGGTACCAACAAAATCAAAATTGTTCACCATAGCAGTATCAAAAACCCTCTCTTCAGTACCAACAGTTCTGAAACTGTTCCCAAAAATCCTCCTCTGTAATCTAGAACATGCAGTCCTCTTCCCTACCTTAACTACAGTAGTCCTTCTCTGAACCTCCAATGTAGTGTCATCATGTTCTCACTGTAGTCACAGCCTCCTTTGTCACTGCTTCTGTAGTTTGAGTCACTATTGCAACCTGTAGTGTCGCACTTCTAGTAGATCCCCAAGCCTCCTTCAAAGATCGAGTCACCCCTCTATTTGTGCTGCAGTCCTCTTGCTACCAGTGACTCTTCCTACAGTCTCTCTTTCCTCAGCCGTGTCACACCCTGTTACCCTCAGCAGGGCAGCCTAGCACCTTTTCTCAACTAGCCAAACTACCTTTATCAATCACCTATCATACTTTTTTGTGGCCTTAAGTGAAATCCCAGAGCAAATAGCATGATAACTGCTCAACCAGCCACCCCGACAGACTCCAGTAATGAAAGTTATGATCTGCGCAGACTTAGAGAAAGGAAAACTGGGGGCACATCCTGAATCTGTCTCAAGACCGTCATCCTTTAGTGGGAGGTCATTCAAACCAAACCCAATAGGCAACCACTCGACACTCATGGCCCTCAGTCATGAGAGATCTAATCTCTTACCATTGGTAGTGCCAAAAATGTGTCCTCTAGGGGCAAGCTGCAAGCAACCATCCTCTCTAATCTCTAGCCAAGTCTCAATAAGGCATGTGCTGACTAAAAAGTAAGGTCCACCACTAAAAAATGCTCTATTAGCCGCATCTGCAAAATAACCCAAAACCAGACACCCACAAAACACCCCTAACAGAAAAGGGTAAGAATAGACAAATTTTTCTCACTTTGTGAATAATTAGCAAGACTGTTCATCTTTCTAAATCTCAAATAAAACAATTAAGAATCATCAGTGTCTCCGCCAATATGGCTCTAACCACAAAATGCCTCTGCTTCATCTACCACTATGGCATCACCCCAATCAACAAACTTGTATCTAACTCTTAAGTAGAAAACCAAGGCCTTGATTTTAAGCCTCTGTCTCCCTCATATCTCTTTAGTCACTAGGATCATGAAACTTCTTAATCATAGTGGTCAAATTCACTTGGCCATCGCCAATCATCATCTAGCTTGTGACATCCTGAGACATGTCTAAAAAACTCCTAAAAAATACAGAAAATGCCAAACTTTGAACTCTGGCACCACCAGAGTTACCTTAGAGTCATAGTATTGAACTTCCTAAAGATGGGTCACAACTCCTCTTTAGCAGCACCAAAATAGAAAACACGAGCCACCGGATCCCAAAACCCAAATCAAACCCTTAAAAAAATCTCGATACACTCAAACTCCTCATAATGCTACCATGGCAATTATTCCATACTAATCCAAGTTGAGTTCTTCAGCTTTGTCAAGTTTCTCAATCCACAAATACATGGCTTTAAAGACAATATGAAAAAATTACATTCATAAAGCAAATACATGAATCCACTCTCACGCATCCATGCAATCATCCATTATAGGCACCATCGTAAATCATGCATGGCATAAAAGTCAAGCAAAAAGTCCATGAATTCTAAAACATGCACATGCATCATCTATGCATCAGCATTTATGCAATCATGCACCATCATGTATAAGCTGAGCTAATAGCCTCACTAACATCTCCTAAAGCTAACAAGTACTTCCTCAAAGCTGACCAACACCTCCTAAAGTTGACTTGTGCTTCTTTGAAGCTAAATGATACCTTGCCAGATATTAATCAGCGAAGTGTGACTTCCAGAGTCCCTTTACTCCTAGCAAAGTTCCTTTAAGCCTTCCGAAAGGCCTAACCCCTCACATTCAAAAGCCCAAGTTCCTTTGACACAACTAAAATCTATCAGAATCTCTTAAGCTGACTCGTCATAAGTGGAGGCTTTTCCTTTACTGAAATCTTTTCAAAATATGTCAAACCGACTAGCCATAGGCCAAGGCTCTCCTCTTATCAAAATCTTTTCAGAATCTCTTGAGTTAACTCGCCATAAGCTGAGGCTCTTCTTTTACTAAAATCTTTTTAAAATTTGTCGAGCCGACTCACCATAGGCCGACGCTTTCCACCTATCAAAATCTTTTCAGAATCTCTTGAGCTGGCTCGCCATAAGTCGAGGCTTTTCCTTTACTAAAATCTTTTCAAAATCTGTCAAGCCAACTCGCCTAGGCCGAGGCTCTTCTCCTATCAAAATCTTTTCAGAATCTCTTAACCCAACTCGCTATAGGCTGAGGCTCTCCCTTTATTAAAGACATTTTTAGAATATGTTGAGCCGACTCGCCAAAGACCGAGGCTCCCTTATCCAAATCTTGTCAAAATCCCTCGAGCTGGCTTGCCATAAGCGAGGCTCTCCCTTTACCAAAATCTTTTCAGAATATCTTGAGCCAACTCGCTATAGGCCAAAGCTCTCCTTTTACCAAAATCTTGTCAGAATCTCTTGTGTTGACTCGTCATAGGTCAAGGCTCTCTTTTCACTAAAATATCTTGTCCAAAA
Source organism: Reutealis trisperma (assembly GCA_947687605.1). NCBI lineage: Eukaryota > Viridiplantae > Streptophyta > Magnoliopsida > Malpighiales > Euphorbiaceae > Reutealis > Reutealis trisperma. The sequence goes on from CANTUT010002150.1 coordinate 11,853, forward strand.
TTCTCTTCCACGTATAAATGTCTAAAAACGGTCACCTAGACATCCATATGATTCCTTTTTCCATGTATTTTATCCAAATCTATCAATTTCACTCATAAATGTCTAGAAACGAACATCTAGACATCTATATGGTTCCACTTTCCCCTTTTTTTACCCATATCATCTTTACCTCTAGCATTAAGGCCAAACAGATAGCCTTGATTGAAATTTACCCAAATCTTCTTTATCTCCAACATTAAGGCCAAATAAATAGTTTTGATTGAGATTTACCCCTAATCATCTTTATCTCCAACATTAAGGCCGGACAGATAACCTTGATTGAAATTCACCAAACCTTCTTTATCCTCTAACATTAGGGCCAAACAGATAGCCTTAATTGAAATTTACCAAGACCATTCTTGCATCCAACATCAAGGTCAGGCTGATAGCCATTTAATAAAACCTCATTTATCCTGGAAGGCCTCCTCCCAAAGGACCTAACAAGAACACACAAGCCCAAAGTCTGACATGGCACCTCTTCCCAACATTCACTATCATCATAATCACATGTTGTTCAAAGCCAATTCTGATGAAGGGGCAACTGTGAACTCTTAATTTTGCATCCTCATCATCCAACTATAGCCTTAGCACCTGCTAAGTTTAACGTGCTACGAGGAGCTGTTACAGCAGTCCTGCTAGTTGGTTAACGAGCGAGAGTTCGAAGGCAGTGCCCCTGAAAGAAAATTTTTTAGCTTTCAATTACATTGCTACCAGATATCCAAATTTTCTAAACTCCATACCAACCAATCTTTAAAAAAAAATAAAAAAAAAAAAAAGCCACGTCAGCTGCCATCAGAGCAACTAGTGGCAACGTCGCCCAGAAGGCAGGTGGCGCCGCCGAGTCCTTCAGTGGTGCCGGCCCTACCGCCCTTTTTACTATTCCCAAAATGCTCCCAATATGATTTTTCAATATTTTTCCAACCCTAACCTTTTAGTCTTTTCACTTTTCTACTTCCTAAACTACCCTCACCCACTTTTCCTATAAATACCTCCCTCTACTTCACATTTCTACACACCTTTTAAATTAGTATTGATGGTTATCTACTAATTCCTCTTTTTTTCTCCCTCCAACTACTCTCTAATTAATTAATTAATCTTTTTTATTAATTAATTATCTCACCCTAACCAAGTTAATTAATCTTTTTAATTAACTAAAAATCTTTTTTTTAAATTAAAATTAATCACTCAATTAATTAATTAATCACTTTTTTCTCTAAAATTAAATTAATCCTTTTTTTAATCCACCTCTCATCCAAATTAATTAATTAATCATTTTAATTAATTAATCCATCTATTCATCTATTTCATCACATTAATTTGTTAATTAATTAATTAATCCCTCAAATCAATCCAACTATGTGGATTTTAATCCCCATTCAATGGAATACGTAGGCACGTTTGGAATCTAAATCCAAACTTCAAATCCAAATCTCTGTCAATCTCTTTTTCCCTTTTTAATTTGTGGATATTTTATTTTAATTTTCTCATTGCACCCATGTCATATTCATGTATCTTATTTACAATAATCATCTTATAATATTTGTCATTCATGAAATCAATTTTTCAAAGTCAAATTAAACTTAAGAGCCAAATTTAGATTATTTAAAACTAAAAAACTAGTCCCTAAACTCAACCTGATTTGAGGCTATTGATTTTATCCTTGGGTAAGTTAATTGAAAATTAATGAATTTGAGTCAATTAGGTTTTTTCCTTAATTTTTTCAATTAAAATAAATTAGGGTGGCGACTCTCAAAATCATTTTCAAAATTAACCAAATCTGAACCCGAAGGTTGCATCATAATTCTAAACCAGAATGAGCACCCTAGTTCTCTCAAGCAAATCGAGTCAGTGCTCGGGCGAGACCTCACACGTATAATCATAATTCTTTTTGGGAAAACCATACATAATGGTATACTCAAAAGAATAAATTACAACATATATGATTTGATGTAATAGATAATGAACTATAAATATTTTGTTTATTTCTTTACAATCAATAGCAAAATAATCTTAAATGGAATTCTCTCCAAAGTTTATCTGATCCAAACTCATATATGATATGATATGGAAAGATATCAAAATTCTTACTCATCATAAGTTGTATATCATGATGAAGAAAATCATGAGATGATTCTATTATAGCTATATACAATATAGCAATGCATAATGATTATGAGTTTGACATATAGATGTTAATACTAGTTTTCTTTCTCTAAAAAAGAAAACATAATCATGGAATAAATCTAACGTCATAGATTCTTAAGAAAATTCCAAAATATGCAAAACCTTAATGAGTTGTATCATCACAAGATGAGTCCTTAATGTACAAAAGGATAGTGGGAGTCTCCTTACTTTCCAATTTTGTACATGGATAACACATTGGTTATTAAAAGTATTAATATATTTGCATTTGTAGAATGGTTTAGCATTACTTTCTTCATTTAGACTTGAGATAAATATTATATGTTCTTGTTAATTCATATCTATAGAGATAGATTGAAGAGAACATTAAATAGATCTAAGTCAAAATTTGGAAAAAAATATCAAAAAGTTCAACATGCTAATTCCAAAAGTTTTATTTCCTACGATTTTGATATCCATTTTTTTTATGGTTGATTCCCTAGATACCCAAGGAAAGAATGGCATGGATTCCTTATAGTATGAAAATATGAAATCTAAATTATATAAAAGTTGTATAATAGGCTGAATATCGAGAATGTTGTTAGTATGACTAACAAATTCTAATCCTATCTAGGATTAAATTATTGGAAATATAATCAAAATTATTCTAAAGTACTTGAGAAGTATTTAAGATTTAATTTTGATAAATGAAGAATATTACTACATAAACGATAGAGAGTCTATCATTGGAATTGCTATTATATATGATGTAGAAATAATTTGCTAGAAAAGTTCTAAGCAAATTGTTGTTACAAACTTCATTACATCAGCTGAATTTGCTACATGGGACGTTGCAAATAAGAAGATATTTTGGATTCAATAATTATGAACTATTTAAGAGTTTCTCTAATACATCACGAGTATCTTTCTGTTGTGATAATAATAGAGCCTTAGCTTATAGCAAGGAAACTCGAGTCTCACACTAAAATCCAAAATATTTCAAAAGGCATTATGATATTATCAAATAAATTGTTGGAATAAGGCATTCTAGCCTTGCAGAAAATAGCATTAAACATTAACTTGGTTAATCAGTTGACTAAAGTCAAAAATTAGTAATAATTAAACTTCGTCTTGAAAAGATGAGTTTCTAATACTAAGCAGAATGGCTCTAGTGCAAGTGAGAGATTGATAGCAGTATGTGCCCTAGGAGCTATATATTAGTTATACAATAGTAGATAATAATTTCCAATGGCATAATAAATATATTCATAATATGAAAAGGGATTCAAATTATTAAATATAGTCCTTAAGTATTTGTAAGAGGATCTATTATCAAGTATTGAGAATATGGAAGATAGATCACTCTTATACAAATATTTTAAATATGTTCGTGGTCATAGGATTAATGACCGATCATTATTAATTTTGAAAGACCATCACCTCTATTTGTTTTCTATAATCTGTATATGATATGAATGATTATAAAAGCAGTGAGTCTTATGCTACTTGACATGTGATGTCGATACAAACACGTAAATATTCATAAGATAAATAGTCGAATTGTGATGTTAGATAATAATAATATGGGGTTTTACTACTTATTAATTATTTATCATCTAGGTCATAATAGTGCATATAGTCCTTTGACTTAACGGATATTGTATATCATAAATAGGTGGTTAGGATTTATTACTACTTACATAGACATACTATTTATGTGCAAATATATGGCATGTGATAGTTTTAATTTCTTATGTATAGAGGTAAGTGATCACTAAGATAGAATTCATTATCTTAAGTAAACAAGGTTGAGATCCTATGCTATCTGGTTATTCTTGATACTTAACTTCTTAGCTAAGACAGAAAGATTGACTAGAAAGAGTTTCTAATAAAAATCTAATCTCATCAAGAATTAGAATTGAGATAAGGACATAGAATCGAGGCACATTAGGATTTGACATAAACTATTACCCTATCCAAGATTGGGATCTTTAATGAAGGGATTTTATTGCACGATGATTTATGATCGATGGTCCATGTAATGTTTAAAGTAATCAACTATAAACATTCATTTCTAATTAGGTAGTTGTGATATAGAATGCTAGCTGTCACTCACGACATATAAGACTACGTGTGAAGTGGGAATTTCATATTAGTAGAGAAAAATATTTTTTCATTTCCATTGCTAATTAGACATGAACCTAGAAAGTTACATACCCAGTAGTAATCATCTTTCAAGTGTAAAAGGTTTACCATAATAATTAATTAAAGTGTTTAATTAATTGATTAGTGGTAAAATGATTAAACATGTAATTAAATTTACAAAGACCCTAGCATGTCCTTATGTTTAATCTAAAAAGGTTTCTATTCAATTAAATCTTAATTTGTATATAACGCAAATGAGAAAGATTAAATTGAAAAATGATTTGGACTAATTAAATCAAAGACTTAATTTTAAGCTCAATTAAATCTTAATTTGTATATAATACCAATGAGAAAGATTAAATTGAAAAATGATTTGGACTAATTAAATCAAAGACTTAATTTTAAGCTTAGTGAAAACCTTAAACACATTAAATGTGGCCTAAGCTCATATGTGATATGGAAAAGAGGCAATTTAGGGGTTAAAGAAAATTCACAATTTATAAGTCCGTGTGATGGGTTAAAGGGGTTAGAGATTTTTCCAATAAGGTTAAAATTGTAATTACATCTTTTAGCTAATTAAAATGTCCATTTTGCCCCTAAAAGATAAAATGGTCATTTCACCACTTGATGTAGCAAAGTCCACCTTTACTCCTTCAAATGATGAGCTAAAAGGATATTATAGTCTTTGTGAGGTCGTAAGGGTTAAGTCTTGAAGAAAAGAAGTATATAAGTTTTGTGTTTATCTTTTCTTCACAAGATTGAACATCATTTTTTGACTTGAAGCAATTTTAAAAAGAAAGAAGTTGAGAGAAAAGGAAAAGAAGAAAGAGTTTCTTCAAGTTTTCTTTTAATCTTCAATTCTTTTTCTTAGTTCTTTATAAAAGAACAAAATTGCTTGTAATTTAAAAGTGAGATTAGTCCAAAACAATCAAAGAGAAATCTTATCTTCCTAAAGGTTTTTAAGGAAGATCTTGAATCAAATGTGGGCAACCAAGAGAGGGATTCAAGAACACCAAAGAAACCAAAGGAAAACTTAAAGGTAAACTAGGTATGAATGATATAGAGGTTTCACATTTGGGTAACTCTTTGTTAAAAGAAAAAGGAACCTTCAAGAGCTAATTTGATTACTCGTCCTTCTTCTTTCTTTGCGTATGTGTTTTACACACAAATTAATTGATTGCTTGAATGAATGTTTAGTTTTTATTGGGTGAAGTGAAATTTTAAAATGTTTGAAATTTCACCCCACCACCTTGCTTCCATTGCGATTGGCTCCACCATTCCTTCATTTATTATTGTGTTTTATGTGCTTGAAAACTATAGTATTTGCATTCGCTCATGAAGCTTATCCTGATTATATGTAACATGCTACCATTATTGCTGGTTTGTTATTAACTTATGTGTGTTTGGTATCTACAGGTTAGTTATTTATTATAAAGGTTCATTATAATGGGATTAAAAGACATACTGGGTACATTGATGGACAAGAGCATATATGGCATGCTGATTCATTATCTGGCAAGAAAATTGATGATGTTGTATATGATCTAGGGGTCAAGGGAAATGTGAAATTATTGGTACAAGGATCCTATGAAAGATTACCACAGCGGATTGAAGCATATTGACACTGATGCAACCTTGTATGAGATGACAATGGATACTTGTGACAATGGGGAGGTTGATTTCTATATTGAACACATAGCTAAAGAACATGGGGAGGTTGATGTGCAATCAATAAGCAGGAACTCTATTGGTCATGCAGGCAGAAAAAAGATGCTTGTGAAGGGAAAAAAGGCAAGTGCAATGCTTGCAAGTGCTAGTGACATAAGTGATGTTGTAAATGTCATTCAACATACTTAGTATGCACATTAACCTAATGATGCAATGGAAACTATAATTGAACCTGAAAGGCATCACATGTGAGTGGCATTCAACCAGAAGGTATGAGAACAACTGAACCTGCAATAGCAATTGATGATGGTGATTTTATGGATCCAGACTATAATCTTCTAGACTTAGATGAAGACTTAGCTGAGGTGTTAAATGAGAATAGAAATAATGTTGATGGAGGCATAAAAAGCAACACAAAGACAAAAGGAAAGACCTAAGGGTTCTAGTTCCCTAGTTGAAGCTCCTATTGAAGATCATCTTGGCAATGAAGAGGCTGAATTTAGTCAAATTATTATCTAAGTGATGAGCTCCATTCAACAACATATTCAAAAGATGAAAAGAGGGTTAGGTATCCAGAATTCAATATTGATAAAGAATTGGATGATCCACAATTTGCAGCTAGAATGGTTTTTAAGGATAGGCACTAATTGAAGGTAGCTATTAGGAATCATGGTATAAAACACAGGCACTACATATGGTTTAGATATAATGACATGCTTAGAATTAAGGCCATTTACAATACTATAACTTATAATTGGAGAATATTTGCTTCAAAGCAAGATACCAAGAATCAGAATGACCCCACTTTGGTAAGGTTTACAGTAACTTCCACATAACTATTAAATGGTTAGCCAGTCACTATATGGAAGAGATTATAATGAACCCTAACTAGTTACTTACCACATTTATTGCAAGGGTTCAAACTGACAAGGGGTTTACTATTGGTCGAATGAAGGCATGAAGGGCAAAAAATTTAACACTTCAAAAGATAAATGGAGATGAAGCAGCAAAGTATAGCAAGGTACATGATTATAAGCTAGAAATTCTATGGTTAAATGCAAGATCATAATTGAATTCAAAGAAGAAAAAGGAGAGTTTGACGACATGAGCATTGAGAGAGGGATTTATGAGTGGATGTAGAAAAATAGTATGCCTAGATGGTTATTGGTTGAAAGGGAGATATGGATGTCAACTACTGTGTGCAATTGAGATTGATCCCAATGATTGTATATTTCTAATTACCTATGCTATGGTGAAGGCAGAGAACAAAGAGTATTGGGGATGGTTTTGTGAGCATTCTAAGAAAGGATTTGTAGATATATAACTCAACTAACTAGACCTTTATTTCAGACAGACAAAAGGTTATATGTTTCTAACTCATTTCTTTGGTGTAATATCTTAATATGCAAACTGATACTCATGCCTACACTTACATATACTGAATTGCTTTTTCATACACATGCAGGGTTTGATTAGTGTGATTAGAGAAATGTTTCCACATACTTATCATAGGTGATGTGTCAGGCACTTATGGGTTAATATGAGAGCACTTTACAAAGGCAAAGAGTATAAGGATCTCCTATGAAACTGTGCCAAAGCTACATATGTGAGCTGGCTAGATACTTATCTAGATGAAATTGAGAAAAAATCAACATAATGCATACAATGGTTAAAAGATAGGTCATATGAGAACTGGAGCAGGGCTTTTTTAAGACCTAAAGTAAAATGTGACATATTGTTGAACAATATGTGTGAGTGCTTTAATAGGTACATATTAGAAGTAAGAACTAGCCCTACACTAACCATGTTAGAGATGAATAAAAACCAGTTAATGAGGAGGATTGCAAAAAAGAAGCCAGAATGGAAAAGGCCGCAACAAGGAAATTATTGTGTCTTAAAATCCAAAAGAAGTTGGACAAAATCAAAGAACAATCTGGAGATTATTTCCCCATATTTGCTGGTTCACCTAGGGTTCAAGTATTTGGTAAAGGACATCGATTTGTGGTTGATTTAGAGAGACATACTTGTACATGTAGAATATGGGTTTTGACTAGCATTCCCTGTCAACATGCACTTGCTTGTATTTTTGGTTAGAATGAGCAACTAGAATCTTATATTGATCCATTATATCATGTATCTAATGTATTAAGTGTGTATAGTCACATCATAGAACCTACAAATGGGCTAAGCATGTGGCCTAAGGCTGATAGAACCATGATAATCACACCACCACCAGTTGTTCTAAAGAAAAAAGGAAGGAGACCAACCAAAAGAAGACTAGAGGCAGAGGAGATAGATAAAACAACTACAAAAACTAAGGGAAAGAGGAAGGTTAGGCTACCAAATGAAGTTGAACCAGCAACTCAAAAGGTAAAGATGAAAGTGCTAGTCAAAATGAGATGCACAAGGTGTAATGAAGTTAGGCATAACATTAGAAATCATAAGGAACAATTTAGGAACCCTAATGAGGTATACTATTTTTAATACATTCTTTAAAGTATTTGCTCACATGACTCCATTAGTGATATTAAAAAAGTATCTTTATTATTTTCTTATGAAGGCTGGATCACAATCTGCAGCTGTTGGAGGAGTGAGTGTTGTCCATAGAGTTAGTGTTATCCACATGGGTAATGGGGTAAGGGATATTATATTCAGTTGGATTGTTATATGGAAAAGCTTATTATTTAAATGCAGAAAAACTAATAGCTATTATTTTTGACATATTTACAATTACATACACAGCCTAGGCAGACAACTTCCATAGAAAGAGAAAGATTAAAATCAATTACTCAAATTGATTTAATTAATATCAGTAGCTTTTACACCTAAAAATGTTGTTAACACCTTGAATTAAGGTATAAATCTAATTGTAAACCCTTAATTTTGCACCTTTCAGTATGTGTTTGAACCTTAAAAGCACTTAGACTCAGTAAATAAATCTTCAAAAGTCAAAAACTCTCAAAATGGAAAATTCAAAATATTTCTTTTTGACGTTTGAACCTTTCAAATCATTTAGGACTGAGTAACAAGTACAATGCAATTGGAATCATGGAAAACAAATAAGAAACGAGTGAGAACAGACAAAAATGGGCAGAATGAGTGAATCAGTGCTAGTTGCCGCATAGCTCTGCTTCATTACTGCAGAGACTCTTGCCGCAGAGGCCTCTACAGTGCCACAGAGGCTTGTGCAGCAATGGCAGTGAACTTCTATTCCCACATTGAAAATTTATACCTCTATGCTTCAGCTCTCCCTCTATATATAGATGGCCTCTCTACACTTCAAGATAAACAGACTTGAAGGCTAAAAAAACACCAACTTCTAGAGCTTAAAAAGCATTACTTCAAGCAAATCGCTTTGCATTTGCTTTTTGCTTCGCAAAGCAAGTTGGGGAGTTTCTCCTTGATTCCTACTCGACTAGTTAAAGGCTTTCCCCCCGCCTATTTAAGGCAAGTCTATTGCCCAAGGCTTGTTTTTCCAATCTAAGGCTAGCTGCCGCCCAGCATCCAAGGCTAGCCACTGCCAGCCATCCAAAGCCAGCCACCACCTACCTTCCAAGGCTAATGGCTGCCTGCCATCCAAGGCTAGCTGCCACCCACCATCCAAAGCCAGCTACTGCCTACCATCCAAAACTAGTTGCCACTCACCATCCAAAGCCAGTCCCTGTCCGCCATCTGAGGCTAGCCGCCATCCGCCATCCTAAGCTAGTTGCCACCTGCCATCCAAGGCCAATCGTCACCCGTCATTTGAGGTAAGCTCCTTTTTCCTTTTAATTTTCTGTTGTTTAAATTTTCTTGCCTCTTTTAGTTTGTTAATTAAATTGATTCATCTAGGTTGCCAGCTAATCAACTCAGTAATCAATTAAATTAATTAATTAACTTAACCATCTTTTAATCAATCAATCAAAACATGATAAAGTGGCTAGGCTAAACAAACCCCTTCGTAAGAATGAAGAACTGCGTGAGTTCTAATTCTCATTCAAAGGGATACGTAGGCATGTTTGATTCAGGCATCAAATTCAACTAAAATTAACTAACTCTCCCCCTATCACCTTCTTCACTTACTTTTATTTTGCTTTTCTTTACTTAGTTATTAGGTTTAGTTTGGGGAATGTGTGACTTTCCTATATTGACTCTCTTTTATTTTGAATTCTAATTGTGTATAAACTTTTTGGATTGAATGATCATGCATATAAATTGTTCACGCATTTTAATTGTTCATGAAATATATTTTAAGTTACTTTTATATTACTTGGCCAAACTTATTTTGTTAAAATAAATCGAAAACCTAGTCCCCGAATCCTCTTCGGTTTCAAGACTAGTGATCTTTTTTTTTTTTGGAAATAATTAGAGTTAAATGGGTTTTTTCGTTATATTTTCCCAAATAAAAATAAATTAAGGTGGCGACTCTAAAAAATAATTTTCAAACCTATCAAAGATAAGCCCGAGGGCTTCCTTGTGAGTTCTTTCCCAAATGAGCATTTCGATTCCCTTTAGCAGATCGGACTAGTACTTAGGCAAGGCCTCACACTAATGAACTGAATTTTGCAATAAATTTCATATGTAGGCAAATTTCCAAGCAGACCAAGATTCAGGTTATCATCAAGAATTACCTCCTACTGCCTCACATCTCAATTAGAGTGTTTTAACTCAAGAAAGTCAAAATTCATGCATTGATGCTGCTAGGAGATTTGGAATAACATATATCATATCACCTAAAAAAAGTCAAGGCTGACTCAATACATTAACTGAAACTAGGTCCACATTTTTTTTTTTTTTTTTTTTTGTTATGTAAGGTATCACTTGGCTGCATTTGGTGAAGAAGTATTTGCTTTTTGTCTTTTATTGCATGAACTTTTATAGTTAAGCAATTCCAAGTATGCAACTATTATAGTTGATACATGTAGGTCTTTTACAAGCAGAATCTGTATTTGATAGCAAAGTTGACATATTTTTTGTGATTCAGTCACGAAACATTTAAGAAATCATTGTGTTTCATGACTGAAATCAATTTGATTTGGTGACGTCATCATATTAAGTTAATTATGAAATTATTTAAGCTAGATATATTTTGTTTGTGAATGATATAGCTTGTACAGCTATATTGCAGTGTTTTTAATATATCATTTGTGAATGATTTACAATGTATAGATATATTGAAGTGTTTTCATACTTTGTTTGTGACTAATATACCTTGTACAAATTTATTTGTGACTGATATCGTCATACACAAATGAGGCCATTTTTTTGGTTTCTTGCCTAATTAAACTCATCAGTCATATCTATTAAACCATTAACTTATTCAAAATACCAATTCAAGGATTGAATCATAGATCAAGAACAATTAATTGATTCAAATTACCAATTCATTCATATAAATAGACATTACATTTAAACATTAAAGCGTATTGGCTATATAGCAATATGCCACTACACTGATTTCTTTGTATAAATGCCATTTTGTCCATTAAACAACACATTACTACACAAACAAAAACAAAAGGTCAACTACATTTCCTTGTGGCCTTTTTATTCTTCAATGACAGCATACAAATGATAACAAGCATACCAACTGTTGCTAATGTAGCCCCCACACAAACACCTTCCCCAGTTTCACAATTCTCTGCTTCTCTAATTGCCTCTTCTCTATCTCTAATCTATCAATCTTTCTAATTAGTGTATTGATTACATTCTTTGCACGTTAGGAAATTCAGGATCTACCCAAGCAAAGTACTTGCATTCCTCGTTGGAGTATGCAAACAACTAAAAAAAAAAATGAAAAGCTATTCTAGACCCAACAAAACCTATTCTACCATTTTGCCATGCAAAAAACAAAAAGTAGAGGGAGAAACATATTAAAACAAATACACCAAAAATCAAAATTTATACTCACCCCATAATTAAGGCAACTATAAAAGTGACGCCCAGGATTTACCTCCGTCCATTACCTTCTCAATGGAGTTTCTAAACCACATTCAGATATTGGCACAACATATTCAAAGTGAGTGTTACTCGCAGACATTTGAGACATCCGGTCTTCTTTCTTTCTTACGCTTAGAATTACACACAGGAAAATAAGGAATTAAGTGCACAAGAAAGAATGATATATTTATAGCCAAAAGAATTAGGTCAAAAAAAGGAATTAAGGGAGTTTGTTGAGGAACATGCGAGCTGAGAAAAGGGATGCCAGTCAACAGCTTATTTAGCATTTTTTATTCTTAAATTTGCTTTGTTGTTGTGCTAATTAGGATTTCCATTGGGCAACTAACGGAAAATATTAATTAAGAGTTTTAAGTGACAGTTGATATGAGCTGAGTGATATTTTTGTCGCAAAATTGAGTTTGACAATCATAATATGCATAAGTCAATACTTTAAGAATCAGGTAAAATTAAGCCCATTTATAAGGCCATTGCAAAAAATTGTAACAGTACTATTTTAGATTGATGCTTCCCTTTTCAATAGTTCAGCTCGTTTTATAGATAAAATTGAATTTTTTACTCTCATTGTTATTCTTTCTGATCACTCTACTATAGGTTTTGCCATTGCAAAGATCAACTTTGATTTCATGAAATCAGCACGCATTAAACATTAGAACAAAATGACCTGTCCTTTTATTTAACTCCAACGTCCACACAATCTTTAGTTGAACTGTAATGGTCTAATTCATCTTCAGTTCACAGCAACAAATAAGATTGGGCTCTTACAGAACAGGACTAGTTGAAGTTGAACCAGTTAGAGCTCATAAATCCCTTTGTTATCTAGACATCACAACTATTAGGGCACACCAGCAGTGCTGCACAAACAGTTTTGTCGAGGCCTAGGAAATGAAGAGACTGGAAGAAGAAAAAATCATCACGGAAAGGCCTAGCTACAATTTTCCCAAAACAGAAAATCATTCACCAAACACTGCAAAAGCGTGGGGAAAGCAAAAATCCAGTCTGATAGACTGCATGTGAGCACCCACTCCACATTTGTAATAAAAATACAATTGTCATATTATGTACAAAATCATGGTATTTGAATGAACGGATCTTATCTTTTGGCCTCTCAATATATCATATAAATGTCATCTGCAAGGGGAAAAATATTAGAATCCTTACAAAATAAGCAAAAAGTTTGCATACATCTCAATAAATTTATCCTACAAAACTTCCATACAGGCCGGTTATTAACGACCTTTCTTCCTGTTCTTTCTCCTTTTCTTTTATGTTGTCTTGCTAAATGTGAGGCGGCTGATGAGGGCAAAATAAGTTATGCCCCCGTCTTTCACCCTGAGGCTCCAGCAGCACGTTTATCATATTCCCCTTGCTCTTCTTTGGCAAACTCTTCAATCAATTCACGTTGTCTCGGGGTCAAGTTTCTACACAAATTATTTGACTATCAGGCATTTGTGTTCTTGAAGAAATGGCATTAGCAAATTATAGATCAAAAGATAGTAGGTATATTAATGATTTCACATTACCAATAACCCACAAAAAGTACTAGCAACCTTTCTGAATTTTTTATTACCCACTTGTTATAACCATATATATATATATATAGAGAGAGAGAGAGAGAGAGAGAGCATTGTGAAATCATTTGGAAAGAAAACATACGCTGGGATGGTGACGGTGAAGTGCACAAATTGATCACCAAATGAGAGAGAGCCCCGTGCTTTAATACCTGTCAACAGACACCAAAACACCATAATATACTTCAGTAGAAAATAAGGCAGAACCATCTGTTGAATGAAAAACATAACTGTACCAAATGTATAAAGCAAACATAATTCAAACTGCGCAGTATGTTACAAAATTTGGCCACCCCAATTAATGCAAAATTACAACAGAGTTCTGTCTCAGCTCATAATGAGAGGGAAGCAAGAAAAAAAAAGGCTAGTTGTAAATGTTAGTCTATAATATCCACAAACACAACAGGAAGGATAACGAGAGAGAGAACATCCAGTCTAATGCCAGTATAAATCGGAAGCTTGAAAGCAAGTTCTTTCCAGAGTCCCAGTAAATCCTTAAAACATATTGAATTCTAAAGTAAACATACATCAAAATTTTATGAATCAGTAATTACCTAGCAAGATCAAGTGGCTCAACTTGTAAAGCAAAAACACCAAGCAAGTGCTACGAATATAACCTTATCATTCTACATTTCCACAAGAAAATAGAAATTCGAACCACCCATTGCCATCAAGACACTAACTGAATTTTTTAACTCACATGAAACTATTTCAAAGCAAATGCAATACGATATCAAGTCTTAGAATTCTCACCTTTTTTCTTCAGAACCACCTTTTGACCAGGCTGGGTGCCAGGGCGAACCTGAAAAAAGAAAACAAGTCTAGCTGAATGATGACCAGCTTAGTTTTTTAGCAAAAATTAATCTCAAACGGAGATTTCAGCATACCTTAAGTACAACATCTCCGGTAAGAGTAGGGACCTGGATAGTTCCCCCCAGGACTGCCTGCAAAAGAGCATTCAATGAACTTTAAAACCAGATACATTAAAAAGGGATTTGTTGGTTGTGATAGGTAGAGTAGAGCAAAGAAAAGCAGCATGGTACGGTTGAAATAAGTTTCTACAAGCAGAACCTGGGCAAAGCACCTGACTATATTTATTGCAAAAACCAATGGCTCTACATATTGAAAATTGAAAACTCTCAAGTCTAACTGACTGGCTATAATCACACCAAGAAAGTCTTCTATGCATTAGAAATTTAATGCTGTTCTCAAGCAATCAAAAGCATAACAGAAGCTTTACCTGAGTAACACTCAGAACAGCATCTACATGAATGTTCGAGCCTTCTCTACGAAAAACAGGATCTTCCCGAACCTGGGGGAAAAGAAAGAAAATGATAACAATGTTCAGTAACAGAAACAATATATATATATATATATATATATATATATATATATATATATATATATATATATATATATATATATATATATATATATATATATATATATATATTTTACTTTATAGTTCATGATCAACAACAAATTGCAAAGACAAGATCCACAACAAGAAACAATTCAAGGACATTATAAGCATACTAACAAAGAGAAACAGAAATGAAAGAAAATTAACACCTAAATGTTAATACTATGAAATTAAAGAAAGGAACTGAGAAAAAGAAGTCAGTGAAAGAAAATATCCATTACAATTCATTCCTGAAATTCCAATATCAATACATGCAATGGGACTTACAATGTTCTCATTCCTCTCCTTAAATTCCATTTTATACAGTGGACAATCCTCCATATTGTAATCCTATCTTCTAACCTCCTCAAGTTTACTAGGCAATCATTGTCTAAGACAGAAACAGCATCCACACTTGAACCCCCCACCACCACAATGACCCAGCTATGTGATAGTAAATGATTTATAGTCAACACATAAATGGCAGTAACAAAGAACAATTCTCCCGTCTGCCAAAAACTCAGTTTAATGAATGCAATCTAAGGAAGCCACATTTGCAAATCAAATTGAAGGAAAAATAATCAGAAGAAAGACTTTGCCAAATAATAGAGCAAGGAAATGGTCTTCATTATTTTTCCTAGAACCCATAAAATAATTTCAATTTCCTTAATCCTAGCCAGACTCCAATACATTATATCTTTGCCCAGGGCACATCCTCGATAACCATGTAAGAAATAGCAAAAACATAATATATACACAGCTGCCTGGCAATATACAGTATCAAGGATATTGAATTACCTTGATGGTTACAAATAGATCACCAGGTTGATTTCTGTCTGGGTCCGCTCCACCACTTCTAGGCACCTTTATTGTTTCATTATCGTCCACTCCTGCAGATGACATAGACTCAAATGTAAAAACCAAGCACAACAAAAATGTCAATCACAAGAAAAACGCACAAGGCATCTCCAGTGCTTATTGATTATGTCACTTTACCTGATTAAAGATATGTATTGAGATGTAAAAATTAACAGTGTGATGTAAGCTTATTTATTTGCTGTAAAACAAGGTCTGAAGAAATAGCTATCTTTCATGTAAAGGAATCATTTTTCAACAATATTTATGAGCCATTTAAACGACTAAGAAAATCTATTTTTCAATATTAGCAAGTTTCATTAAAAGAATTTTCCTGTGCCACAACCTTCTTTTTGTCTATATCCAAGAGAACTATATTAGTTTATCTGGTTATGCTGCCTTTAAAGGAGAAGGGGAATCTACCTACCATATATTTAAGTTGTTACCTACAAATATTTTAGATAGAAAAGTAGCAGTTGATCATTTAGAATATGGAACAGCATAAATTATTAATTTAGCCACAATGTGCTTACTGCATAAAGATTTCATACATGTTGCAGACTAAAAGCTCAGCATAATGCATGTATTTTTTTAGTATGTGCCAACCTAGGAAAGAAATCAGGCTGGAATTTAAGAAGACAAGTTCTACAAAATATACCAGGCATAATATCCAATTTTACTGACTTTGATCCTCTCATAACTCTACGTCCATTGCATGACCTGCAAAAACTCTGATCCAATAGTAGTATTAGAAAAATTCAGCTAAGTTGTACACACTAAGCCTTAATTTCAAACTTTACTAATTATCTCTAAGAGATTGCATTTTAAATATCAAATGCATCATTGAACCAAAAACGTGATACAAAATGAGTGATATACCTATAACAGGGATACTAGTTTACGTAACTTTATCCAACTGATAAAATTCAAAAGCCAATATTTATACATTGAACATAGCATATTATAATAGAAATGAAGTCTACGCCAATCTGAAGATAATCTGATGCAGGAGAAAGGTTTAGGGCAATTAGATCTCAACAATTAGGGATAAGATAAGATAGTGATTGTGGTTGGAACAAGATATTTAGGGTTTAAAGAAAGCCTCTACTAAAATTCTGAACTGAAATAATAATAAGAATAATACAGTATTGTATGATAACAGCCCTACTTATACTACCTAGGATAGAATCCTAATCCTAAACTGAAAAGAAGTAATCCTAAACATAATAAAAGACTTATTAAGAATCCTAAATAAAGATGGAAAAGAAAACTAAAATAAATTGAACTAGGAAAACTAAATAAAATTCCTAATTTAAAGAAATATAAAATAAACTTACTTAGGAAAACTAAATAAAATTCCGAATTTAAAAATTAAACAAAAATAATTCCTAAATTTTATCTTCTTTTTCCTTAACTACATCATTCTCCCCTTCTTGGAAAAAACTCGTCCTCGAGTTTTGTAATGCTGAAGAATCAACAATTGAAATACAAAATCAATGGCATGTTCAATACTCCATAGAAGTGGTAAATTGTTCGGTAAATCATCATTAACCAACTGCTTGAATTCCTTGAATAGCTGCTGAATTTCAGTGGAATATTGAAGTGATTCCCTAATCTGGCCACTTCTTGATGGTTGGCTAATTAAAGCATATATGAAACTCTTTCCACTACTTTCAGTTTCACATATTTCAGCAGATAAGAACTCATTGTTTTTGTTGGTTTTGCTGTTTGTAAAACCCTCTTCCCTATTGATTGTTGTTGTAATCACTCTTTGCACCACCAAGGACTCACCATATGCTAGATGAACGCTAAGTTGCTCTATCTCCTCATTAGAGTCATGAAAAATTGGTTCTAATTCTTCACCTTCCTCTATCTCCTCATTATATTCATCAAAAATTGGTTCTAATTCTTCGAAATAATTCTCCAAATAATCATCTGCATGTAATTTTTCATGAAAATCAAAAATATCAATTTTGATTCCTCCACCATTCAAATCAAGAGCGTGTGATAACCGGCCTTCCAATCCACCTCGTGCCGCTTGGTTTGCAGGTCCAGCTTCATGAAAAGGGTTGTCCTCAATTTCTTCTTCAACCTCAAGATTTTCTGGAATCTCAAGTTGTTTGTAGTTGCCTTCCGGATTCTCTATTTGGGCTTCCACAGGTTCCTGACGCCGCAAGGCTTGTATAGCCCGGGTCAAATCCTCAATCATTCTTCGCATCTCTGCCAACTCTGTTTGTTGGGGCTGATTGCCTTTACCTTGTCCTCTAACTCGGCCAACCATTGAAAATTTTCAGGTTTGAAAAAAAATTCCAGGTTTCAAGCTCTGATACCACTTGGCGCAGCAGGAAATTTTAGGGCAATTAGATCTCAACAATTAGGGCTAGATTAGATAGTGATTGTGGTTGGAACAAGATATTTAGGGTTTAAAGAAAACCTCTATTAAAATTCTGAATTGAAATAATAATAAGAATAATACAATATTGTATGATAATAGCCCCTACTTATACTACTTAGAATAGAATCCTAATCCTAGACTGAAAAGAAGTAATCCTAACCAAAATAAAAGATTTATTAAGATTCCTAAATAAAGATGGAAAAGAAAACTAAAATAAATTGAACTAGGAAAACTAAATAAAACTCCTAATTTAAAGAAATCTAAAATAAACTTACTTGGGAAAACTAAATAAAATTCCTAATTTAAAAATTAAACAAAAATAATTCCTAAATTTTATCTTCTTTTTCCTTAACTGCATCATAATCTATAGCCTTTTAGATCAGTGTTTGTGTGATGGGAAATCAGAAAGGAAGTTGAATTTAAAGAAAACAAGATGAAAATAAATGTCATTCTATAGCAAATGTCATTCTATAGCATACCGAAACAGTTTGCCCAGTTCCACCACACTGGTTACAAGTATGCTGAAGACTGATAAAGCCTTTTTGGGTAAACACCTGTATGCATAGTAAATCAATGCATTAGCTAAGGAAAACCAACATTTTCTGCGAAAGTAATGACCATAATGTATCTCTTTTGCAAAACTAACCATGCCTGTGCCTTTACAGCGCTTACACATTTCAGGTTTTACCCCAGGAGGAATGCCTTCTCCGCCTGAAAATTAGAGAAATGCAAAAGATTAAATTGGACACAATAATCTCTTAAAATTTAATTGAAATGCTCGCAACAAGTGAAAAAACAAATTCCAAAAAAGAGCAAAATTTCAAATCAGTAAGTTTGCAAATAATAGCAAGTGCATAGAAAAAACATACGACAAGCTTCACAAAGCAAATCAGTTTGAAATGCAATCGTTTTGGTGCATCCCTGAACAGCTTCCATGAAGGATAGTTCAACAGAGACCTATTGGAAAAGAGAGAAGTAAAAAATTATTTTCATTCTCCCAAACAAAATTATTAATAATAATAATAATATACGAAAGTAATTAAAACCTTGACATCTTGGCCACCAAGCTTCTGCTTAAATATATTGCTGAATATCTGATCCCCATTGTGCAAAGCATGTCATCATGCACAAAAAAAAAAAGTACGTTAAACTTTATCAAATGTGAACATTAAATATCAAGAGAAACAACGGAAAACCCAGCAGCAAAGGAGCCATATTCATGAAATATGTACAGATGGGATCTCTTAACTTCCAGTAACCATCATATGATTTTCACCACGTTTTAGTTTTCGTTGTTCCTAAATATGTATCTCCAGAGATCCCAGTTTATTTCAACATAAATCCATTTTATTAAAAAAGTTTAAGCAAAGCGCACCACATACAATTTAATAAAACTGGTATAATGGAACTAAAATTTTGAGTGCATTACTAATTTAATTGCTCAGTGGTGCCCTGCTCTAAAATTGATAATTCAAGCCTTAACAATTTCAATGCCAAGAATTTGCAGCTCACTAAAATACGATCTTTCAAGTCCCCCATCCCCACCAATCAAGAGAGAGAATAAAAAGAAAATAAAACACAACCTCAGATTGCAAGATACATTAAACTATTACTAATGGTTGAAGTAGACCATAAGTTAAGAGAATCCAATCCAAGAGACAGATGTTGGAGAAGAAGTTATTACATCATCCATCCTGAAGAAGTTATCAAATGGATTATCAAATCCTTGCCCACCAGGATAAAAATCTCCATTGAGATTGCGTTCATAAGCATCATGACCGACCTATAATATTGAGCATACAACCAACATTAGTGCACATGCTAACTGAAGAGAGAATCACTATCACATTACACCAAAACAAAAACACTAGCAAGCAAAAAAATAAAAATATCAAAAGCATAAATTTATCAAATAATTATTCTCCAGTCTTGGCATCCAATGTGCGCAAGTTTGAAAAAGAACCATGAGAGACAGAGAGAGATGTCAACATGAATAACCATATAGAACATACAAGATGCATGTGGAAGATGCATGGATGTGAAGCTTGCCCTTGTGAAACACGTTGATGCACAGTGCACTAAGTCACCTTGAAATGATAATAACTAATTCCTTCTTGTGAAATGCTTAACATCTGAGAAATTTTTTTCTATGATCTCTACCTTTTCTTTGTTTTATTTGCTCTCTTAAATTGGCTTTTTTATTATTACTATTACTACTACTACTACTACTACTACTACTACTACTACTACACAACAAAATATCAGCCCCCTTGTGACTAAGACAGCCATAGCCGCTTGCTTTTTTTTATTTTATCTTATTTTATTTTTTAATTTTTTTTTTTGGGGGGGAAAAAGACAACTACACATGACTTCTTCCTTAACAGTTAGCTCCTCAAGCAATGGCTATTTACCTTTTTTGAATGTGATTTTAATATTTTAAATATATAGCTGATGAATATTAACAGCAAGCAATGACAATGATGAGCTCCAAATTCTCTTATATGCAATCAAAATATTCCATGGTCAATCTCCACTGAGATTTATATTAGTCATGCCACTATTCCGGCATGTGCCAGGTAAAGCCAAGAAAATCCTCTTTTGCAGGCCCAAGAAGAATTGAGAGAGTTATTGATGTAGCTAGCTAATCCCAGCCCTAAGTTAGATTTGACAGCAATGAAAATGAATAGAGAAAACTAAGAGATCAATACCAACCAAAAGGCTGATTTTCTGGTTACACGGCCATGAAAAAGAACTACCAGCAAACTAGTCCTTATCACTAGATCTATATTTAAGCCTAAACAATTTAGCCCTATTTGTAGTCTAAAATCCTACTAGAATAAGTCTTGAACATCAAATACTCATAGAAATAGGACTTGACTGTTGACTCTAAATAATGCCTAACATGTCTAACATAAAAACCCCAACTCAAAAAAAAAAAAAAAATACTGCAGTACGATCAACAGTAATGCAGTAACGTGAACAATAACTTCAAAATAATTCTGAACTTCTGCTACCACATCAGTAAATAATGCCTTTTTATGACATGAGTAGTATCCTTAGAAAAGAGCATGTTTAAGGAGGTCTCATCCCAAAAGAAAATCCAGCAGAAGCATTCATTTGACATAAATAAATGGTCATAAAAATAAATTAAATATAAAACCTCATCGTATTGTGCACGCTTTTCATCATCTTTCAAAACCTACAGGGAAAGAACAAACAAAGAAGCCTCATTTAGAATGGTACGTACGATGGTTTGATGAAGAAACAAGATTTTCAATCTGTAAAAACTACCTCATATGCCTTTGAAACTTCTTGAAACTTCTTTTCAGCTTCAGGATCATCTTTGTTTGTATCAGGATGAAGTTTCTTTGCCAGCTGCAAAATAATATAGAAGTAATATCAGATTAAAAGACAAGTAGAAGCCGCATACCAATTTATAACAGCAACAACAAAGCACATACGATCCCAAATAAGAGGGAGAGAGAGAGAGAGAGAGAGAGAGAGAGGGGAGAGTGATGCAAATGAAACGCACAGATTAAGAAAAGGAATTAGAAGCACGAAACCTACTGCATAATAAGCTTTCTTTATTTCAGATGAATTTGCATTCTTGCTAACACCAAGTACATCGTAATAATCCCTTGACATATAAGCTGAATCAGGAAAATATGCTGTTATATGATACTCTAGTTCCATGAAACATTCTTCATAAAACTCATAAATTGGAGAGGAGGGAAATTAAAATAAACCTTTAAAATAACAGAACTAATATATGACATACCAGAGCCATGAATTGACCTCGTGGCCCCTAAAAACCAGTTTCTCTGGTTAACTGCATATTACCAAACATGCAATTCAGTATAACAACCAAAAAAGCTCTATTCAGTAGCCAAGAAACTTACATGAATTGAGAAAATAAAAATTATAAAAAATTGAGGAAAACGTAGGCATTAGACAAGTGTATTTTAGTTATTTCCTCAATGTCCAATTCAGTAAGTTGGACCAATATTTCAAATGTTCATGTTTATAATAAAATTCTCAGCTTTCAATCAGAGAGACAGAAGTAAATGAAAGTACCCTTACCCTCTTTGGGAGAATAATTGCCGATAGCCCTAACAGGATTTGCAATTC
Organism: Reutealis trisperma; assembly: GCA_947687605.1. Lineage (NCBI taxonomy): Eukaryota > Viridiplantae > Streptophyta > Magnoliopsida > Malpighiales > Euphorbiaceae > Reutealis > Reutealis trisperma. The sequence goes on from CANTUT010002150.1 coordinate 34,114, forward strand.
CAGTACTCAATCTCCGAATATTCCCATTTAACAAATTCTTATGCACCTGCAATTAGTCAAATTACACAAACTCAAATTGCAAAATCATAATTCGAGAATCAAATACCTGAAATTAGGAAAATTACACCAATTCAAAATGCAAAATCTTAATTCCAAAATCAAAATCGAAATGGCTCGTACTGAATTAACAGAATCTTCAAAACGATTGAAGGAGGAAGAGCGGTGGACGAGCCAAGCAACAAGCTTGACGCCACGAGAGCGAACCATTTAGGAGGGCAATCGAAACCTGAGTATCGGGTCGAACTGAATTCGGAGAATCTTCCAAAAGGTCGACGGAGAGACTGGGAAGTTAGGTATTTTGGGGTTTATAAACCCTAGAAAACCCTAATTTGTTATTAGAAATCGGAAGGTTCTAGTCACAGAATGAGAGAACCTGATGGAAGACAAGGTTTTGATTTTTTTTAAATAATAATTTGTTGGACTTTCACGTGCCAAACACGTGAGTTTTAAAATACATACAAAAGATTTTAATCGTTAAAATAATTATAAACTTGCTAATAATAAATAAATTTTATTTGAGAATTTATTAATTTCTAAAAATATGAATTTGGTTATATAAATTGTAATTTTTTTACTACATAGATAATACATAAATTTAGTTATTAATTATCATTAATCAAATTTTTTTGTTGTGATTATAAAGCATTTTTTAAAAATAAAATACTTCTATAAATTAATTAATATCATTTTATTATAATAGATTTAAGGTTACTTTGTTTATCATTCTAAAAAAAGTTATTTTTATTATAGTATAAAAATAAGAAAAAACTATCATATAATAATTTAAAAAATAAATTCAACAAAAAAAGAATTTTTTTTTTCTTTTTTTACAATCTTGATGTACTTAATCCAATCATAAGAAAAAAAAAATTGTATGATGAATCTTTAATTTGAGCTATTGTAATGTCTAGGGGTGAGCACGAGTAAGGGAATTACGTTGACCCTAGATTCCATGTACCATAATAATGGAAACATTTGTGCATATACCCATAAAACCTTTTCTTGGCACGCATCATGACATTGCTATGTGTACATGATATGAGAAACTCGACAAGGTCAATATGCAAAATCCTAAATCTGTGGTCTATTACCCCAAAAACATAGCAACCTCACACACTCACCCTGTCAACATGTAAACCTGGTGACCAACCATGTGAAGGGAATTCTTTTCCCAACACACCATCACATTCATACTACTTTTTTCCTTCACAATTCTGTATTCTTACCCACTTTTTTTGTTTGTTTTCTAAGTACCGATGGCTAATAGCTCTAGCCCCTTTGACCAAGATGCAATGAGCACATTTTTTACCAATCTCCTTAACAAATAAGAGAAAACTTTTCAAGCTATACTCACCACCATCCTTAAGACCTAAGTTGACACTTTCACCAATGCTCTTAACTCCTAATTTGCCACCTTTACCAATGCCCTCAACTCCCAATGCTAGTCCATCATTAATGAGGTCAAGAAAATGATCAATGCCACTGTTACTCGCCCTCTTACTTGTGCTAAGCCTGCATCTATCCAAACCGAGACTAGCCATGCCCTCACTCCTACTTCCCTATTATTGATCTTATCGATAAAGGAAAAGCGCTTGAAACTCCAACCTCTCCTGTCACAGACTTAAATGCAACCACTCTTTCTTCCACTATAAATCCTTTTCAAACTGGAGATTTTTGTAGCTTTGCTGAAGCTAAGAAATTGATGGAGAAAATTGAGGCCATAAAGAGAATACTAAAAAACATCAAAAAATACGAAGACATGATAGATGTCAACTCTTTAGCTCTCTTCCCAAATGCACGATTCCACCAAAATTTAAAATGCCTATCATGGATAAGTTTAATGGCACCACATATCCCAAAACTCACCTCAAGATATATGTGGGTGCTATGAGACCCTTTGGTATGGATGATGAGCTCCTCGCTCAGTTATTCAAACAGTTATTGACCGGAGCCATTGTTAAGTGGTTACTAGATCTAGACCAAAATCACAAGAAAACTTGGGATGACATTTGCAATACTTTTGTCAAGTAATACCACTATAATATTGGGGTGGATGTCACCTGCCGAGATCTAGAAACCACTAAGCAAGGCCAAAGAGAGTCCTTCACTGAGTTCTTTACAAGGTGGAGGATGAAAACAGCATAAATGGTGAACTGTCCATCTGAAGTAAAGCAAATTGACATCATCATTAAGAACCTCATCCCACATTATTAGGCTTATCTACAAATACAGTACCTCCCTAGTTTTAAAGCTCTCATTATCACTGCCACCAAGATCGAGGATTTGATCCAATCAACACAAGTCAAGAATCAGTCCTCTGGTTCGAGGTATCATAAGAATACTAACTACACCACTAATACCACCAATTCTACCATCCAAAAAGAGGGAGAGGTAAATGTTTTCTCCTGTCATCAATCAATGAAGTTAGAAATAAGGAGGACTCTTTCCGAGCTAGGCATGTCCCTCAGCGTCGTTTACAAAAAAGCCTTAGAGGCTAATATGGTTAAGCCTTTAGACCTATGACCTCCTCCAAACCCCTTACCCAAGGGTTATAATGCTACTGAGTATTGTGACTATCATCAAGGGCTAAGGCATAAAACTGATGCATGCAATGCTCTGAAGTATAAAATTCAAGACCTCATTGATAGCGGAGACATTATTGCTCTCAGACCCAAAGTCTAGCACCACCACCAATCATTTTCTGAACCACTAAGCTCATTTGACCATCTCAAGCTTCACCTAATAAACTAGTATTTTGAGAAAAGTACCTGCATTGTTATGCCCCTGTCTAAGTCTTTTGGGTTTATGTCTAAGTCCTCTGAGTCCATCTCTGAGTTTGAGTCCATTGAGTCTTGTCCTATTAAGTCTATATTTCGCTTTCCAGGCTTATCTTTTAATGTAACCCATAATCATGGGACTTTTTTATCAGTAATAAAAAAAAAAGTTTGAACTTTTTGATTTGCTTTAATTTTTTTTATTCATCTTTAAATGGAACGTCTTTAAAAAAATGATGAAAAAGGCAAAAGGATTAAAATAATTATGGCACAAAGGAAAAGAATAAAAAATCACATACATTGCATTTACATGGCTGATGTGCGTTTTGCGACAACAGAAGTTTTACATTTATAATAGCTCAACGACTAATTCTATCCTGGCTCTAGGCAAGTACACCTATTATTTAGGTAGTATAGCAGTAACGAGGTCAATCCACAGGGACATTGGCACAAGTACTAATTCAAACTTAAATTATTGTCTACTTAAACCGACTTAAGATTAAGTAAACTAAAATATTTAAAACTAATCTATGAAAGCAATAAAGGATAGATGACAGAAAATAAAGGATAGATGATAGAAAATCAATAGTGAAGTTCGTCTAGATATTGAATTCCCCTAGCTTCTCATGCATGTCAAAAACAATGGTATGAATCATTTAAACAATGAATTGAATTGGACTCTCACTAAATTAGACATAAACCTTTCTCAAGTGATTAAATCCCTAACTTCCTAAGTATTATAGGGGAATCTCTTCTCAACCTATAATCAAATAGGAGCAGCATTAAATTCAAGAGATTAACATCCAAATAAGTCTTGTAAGTCTATCTCTAGCATCCCAATCAACTCTCAATTCTCATGAGTGATCTATCTATATCAGGGTATCTCTACTCATCCAATATAGAAATAATATCTAATCAACAAAGCAGTAATTGTCAATCAGAATAAATATCATAAATCATTAAAAAAAACAATCTAAAGATAAATTGATTCAAAACAAATTATTCAGTTCATACAATTAAGAACTAGGGTTCATCTTTATCTAGATGAATAACATATTAGTTCATAGCAGAGAATTGAAATAAAGAATACAAGAGAAGGTAAAGGAAACTCAAACAATCCATGGATGATGAATACATCCCTACTTCGATCTCCATTCCTCTTCAAAATCTGTAGCATGTTGGATCTTCACCATGAAAATTCTACACAAAACTCTGTCTCACCTCTTTGTGAGGGTGGCTGCTGAAAACCTAGGAAAGAGCTCTCTTCTTCTAATGTAAATTATGTTCTTTTATAGTTTTTTGAGGCTCATTAGGGTTTGGATAGGTGTCAAGCATGGGTTGGCCAATTTTTTGCCATGTTAGCATAGTTAGGCTAGATTCTAAGATATAATATTTGGATTGCATGCCAATTTTGGGTTAGAAAATGAAGGAATTAGAATTTATGGTCTTCTTGACAATTGTAGCTCTTTCTCTTAGCTTTCCAACAGTATCTAAATCATCTCAATCAAACCTATATAGCTCAAGTTATACTTAAAATACTACAAGGTATTCAAAGCTATCAGACGTCGGTAGCCTGACACGTCCTAAGTTGCATTTTACATGGCTGTGTAAAACCCCTAATTAGCCATGTAAAAATTTGAAATTTGGCCAAAAGTTTTATTGTTTTACATGACCTAAATATTAATTTACATAGCCATGTAAAACTAAGGTTAGGCTGTATAAAAACTCAGTAAAGTGGCATAATGTTCCCTTAATGCTCCATTCAACACGGAATCACACCATTTTCATTCCATAGCACTCTAACTCATAGAATTCCATAAAGAATTAAAAAACAAGTTAAACAAATGGATCAAACTCAATTTAATGCATAAAAATACATTGGAATAAAGGGGAGAAATATAGACATTTAAGCATTTATCAATGGCAGTAGTGGGAAAGCTCCTGAGCTATTTTGTATAGGATGAAGACATGATAAGGATGCTCTAAGCATCATAGTTTACAAGATCTTGATCTATAAGAATCCTTTCAATGAGAAGCTATAGAGAATGAAAACAAAATAGATCAAAATGTATCATGACCAACTGAATGCTATTGATGAACAGAGAATGGATGCTCTGTAGGAAATTCAGGGCTATCAATAGAGACCTACCGGGCACTTTAGCAAAAAGGTGAGAGAAAAGAGTTCGCAAGAAGGAAATTCAGTTTTGGAAGAAATCCAAAGCCCCTATTCATGATCCAAGAGAAAGTTCAAACTAAACTAGGCAGGACAATACAAGAAGATACTATCCGACAGAGGCACCATCTTTACGGAGGTGGACTGAAATGAATTCTCCTATCCTGGCAAATCAAAACTATGTGGACTTGATTTTTCCAAAAAAAATAAAATAAAATAACTGACAGAAAAGTGATATAAGGAATACGTAGGTAGCCTGACTCAGGTGCGGTCCAAATCATAATACAAAATATTTTATTTGCATCGCATTCTCATTTTCTTTGTGCCTAGTACATCATTCACTTAATTCTTTTGCCTAAACAAAAAGAAAAAAGAAAAAAAGAAGAAGAAGAAGAAGAAGAAAAGAATGCTCACTAAGCTGAAAACCTAAAAGGGCGGCTTAGGTAGAAATTAGAGCATAAAAGATGTCTCATTTAAATGGTGATCAAATCTTAAAAAATACAAACCCATCATTATGACAAAGAGGATAACCTTTTCAATGTCATTTACAGCTTATCTTGTTTCATGTAGTCTTGCCAACCTGTAATTATTTTGAACAAAAAGCAAAAAAAAGGGTCATATCTAATGTCATGGTCTAGCCAGTCCTCCTCTACCTCCTGAGATGGAAATCTCTTATGTCCTTATCAGAATCTGAGTCTACCATAATCTCTATAAACAGGCACACCCCTCCTCCAGATCTCTGTAACTCCTCTACTGCAGCAGTATAAGTACCGATAGAATTAGAACTACTCACCACAGTAGTATTAGAAACCCTTTCTTGAGTCCTAGTAGTTTCGAAACTGCTTTTAAAAATCCTTTTCTACAATTTAGAAGATGCAATCCTCCTCTAAAGTAACCCTTCTCTAAACCTCTAATGTAGTGTCATCCTATTCTCACTACAGTCATAGTCTCTTTTGTCACCGCCACTACAGTTTGAGTCACTGCTACAATATGTGGTGTCGCACTTCTAGTAGATCCCCATGTCTCCTTTAAAGATTGAATCATCCCTCTATCTATGTTATAATCCTTGCTCCACTAAATGGCTTCTCTTACAGCCCATCCATCCTCAACTATGTCATCCTCTATTCCCCTTAGGAGGGTAGCTTGGTACTCTTTCTTAATTGGTCAAATCATCTGTATCAACTACCTGGCATACCTCTCTGTAGCCCCAGGTGAAAACCCAAAATAAATAGCATGATAACTCCTTAGCTAGCCACCCCTTGATAGCTTTAGCAATGGGGCTATGATCTGCACAAACTCTAAGAAGAAAAAAAACTAGGGGCACATCCTGAGTTTGCCTCATCTGCCTCAAGACCCTCATCCCCTAGTGGAAAGTTATTAAAACCAAGCCTAACAGGCAAACCACTCGATACTCATGGCCCTCTAGTTAGGAGAAATCTAATAATTTACCATTGGCAGTGCTAAAAATGTATCCTCTGAAGGCAAGCTGCAAGCAACAATCCTATCCGATCTCTAACTGAGTCTCAATAAAGCATGTGCAGACTAAAAAGCAAGGGCTACCACCCGAAAATGATCCATCAGCCACACTTTCAAGATAACCCAAAACCTAAAACCAGACACCCACAAAGCACCCAAAACAGAAAGGGTAAGAATAGACAAATTTTTCTCACCTGAGAATAACTGGCAAGACAATCCATCTCTCTAAATCCTAAACAAAGTAATCAAAACTCATCAGTGTCTTTGCCAGCACAGCTCCAACCAAGAAATGCCTCTACTTCATCTATCACTGGCATTAGCCCAATCAGTGGACTTGTATATGACAATCAAGCAGAAAGTAAGGCCATCATCCTGAGCCTCTATCCCCCTTATATTTCCTTGGTCACCAGGATCATGAAACTTTTCAATCACAGTGGTTAAATTCACTTGACAATCATTAACCACCATCTAGCTTGCAATATCTTAAGGCGAGTCCAAAACTCCTGAAAAATATAGAAAATGCCAAACTCCTCGAGAATGGACACCACTCCTCTTTAATAGCACCAAAATAGAAAACACAGGCCACCAGATTTCAAAAGCTGAAGTAAACTATCAGAAAAATCTAAATCCACTCGAACTCCTCATAATGCCACCATGGCAACTATTCCATACCAATCCAAGTTGAGTCCTTGTCAAGTTTCTCAGTCCATAAATGCATGTCTCCGTATGACACAAAAGTCAAATAAAAAAATTGCATTCACAAAGCAAATGCGTGAATCCACCCTTATGCATCCATGCAATCATTTATTACAGATATCATCATAAATAATGCATGGCATAAAAGTCAAATAAAAGGTCTATGAATTTTGAAACATGCATGCATCATCTGTGTACCATCATCTATCATTTGCAATCATGCACCATCACACATAAGCTGACTAGTGTCTCTTTAAGGCTAAAAGATATCTTTTCAGATCTAATCAATGAAGTGTGACTTCCAAAGTCCCTTTACTCTCGGTAAAGTTCCTTTGAGCCTTCTGAAAGGTCAAATCCCTCACATTCAAAAGCCCAAGTTTCTTTGGAGCAATCAAAATATTATTAGAATCTCTTGAGCCGACTTGCTATAAGCCGAGGCTCTTTTTTTACTGAAATCTTTTTAGAATCTATCAAGCCGACTTGCCATAGGCTGAGGCTCTCCTCCTACTAAGATCTTTTTAGAACCTCTTGAGCAGACTCACTATAAGCTGAGGCTCTTCCTTTACCAAAATCTTTTCAAAATCTATCGAGCTGACTTGCCTAAGTAGAGGCTCTCCCTTTACCAAAATCTTATCAAAATCTTTCGAGCCAACTCGCAATAAGCCGAGGCTCTTCCTCCACCAAAATCTTTTTAGAATCTTGGAAGTCGACTCGCCATAGGTTGAGGCTCTCTTTTCACTAAATTATCTTGTCTAAAATCATCTTCTACCTATGAGTGTCTAGAAACGGTCACATACACATCCATGTGGTTCTTTTTCCATCTCTTTTATTAGAATCCATTAACTCTACCCATAAATGTCTAGAACCGATCACCTAGACATTAATGTGGTTCCTTTTTTCATCTCTTTTATCAAAATCCATCAACTCCATCTATAAAATGACTAGAAACAATTAGCTAGATATCAATGTGGTTCCTTTTTCCACCTTTTTATCCAAATCCATTAATTTCACCCATAAATGTCTAGAAACAATCACCTAGAGATCTATATGGTATCACTTTCCACATCTTTTACCCAAATCCATCAATTCACCCAAAAATATCTAGCCACCAGCTTAGATATCCCTTTGGTCCATTTTCTTGCTTTCATTCATCAGCTACATTTTCCCTCCATAAATGTTTAGGAATGATTACTTAAGCATCCTTGTGGTTTTTTTTACCATCTTCTTCTTTAACCATGTCTCTTACCCAAATATGTCCAAATACCGACCTAGACATCACTTTGGTTCTTTATACCATTTTAACTTTTACATTTATTATCATTAGAATTGCTTGACAAACAAAACAATATAATTCTGATGATCTTTACATTAAGGCCGGACAGATAGCCTTGATTGAGATTTACTCAAATCATCTTTACCTCCAACATTAAGGTTGGATAAATAGCCTTGATTAAGATTTACTCAAATCATCTTTACCTCCAACATTAAGGCCAAATAGATAGCCTTGATTGAGATTTACCCCAAATCATCTTTACCTTTAATATTAGAGCTGAAAAGATAGCCTTAATTGAATTTCACCAAGACCATTCCCACATCCAACGTCAAGGCTAGATCGATAGCCATTGATAAAATCTCATTTATCCTAGAGGGCCTCGTCTTAAAGGACCTGATAAGAACACATGAGCCCAGAGTCTAATATGGCACCTCTTCCTAATTTTCACTATCATCAGAATTACCTTTTGTTCAAAGTCAATTTTGATAAGAGGGCAACTGTGAACTCTTAATTTTGCACCCTCATCATCCAGTTGCACCTTAGCACCTACTAAATTTAACGTGCTACGTAGCCTTAGTTACATTGTTATTCGGACATCTAAATTTCCTAAACCCCAAACTAATCAATCCCTTAAAAAAAAAAAAAAAAAAAGCCAGCTGCATTAGAAACTGACATGCCGCACCAGCCTCTACAGTTGCCACAACCCTCTATGATTTTACAGAGAACTGTCCGGCACTACCATTGAGACCTCTACGGTGCTACAGAGCATTGTGCGACAACTTCTATGAATTTTACTATTTTGTGTGATCCCACATCGGAGCTTCAGTGTTTTCCTCCTCTAATCTTCTTCCTATATATAGAAGACCTCTTTACACTCCAAGACATCAACTTTAGGGAGCTTGAAAGCCTTTGCATCTGTGAACCCTCAAATTTGCACCCTTATGATCTGGCTACAGCTTGACACCTACTAAGAATAGTGCGCTATGCATACGGCAGTCTCGCTAGCCGGTCATCGGGCAAGGGTTAAGGGGGCAGCACCCCTTGCGGGGTGCAGCGCAATGCCCCGTTGAAAAATAAATTTTCTGAATCTTTCACTTCCAGTTGACTGCTTTTCAGTTACAAACCCATAGAATTAAATCGGGCCCAAATCGAATCTAAACAGACCAAAAAGGGCCAAAAACGTGCGAAATCAAGTTAAACCAATGGTTCTGCAGCGTGCCACCGTGTTGGGCGGCACGCCCACCGTGCCGGCAATGAGGTGGCACTCCTAGAGTGCCGACAGCATGGGCGGCACGCCCAACGTGCAGCCCTACTGGCTGGCACAATCTTGGTGCTGCCCGGCCGACCGGTGCACTGTCGGTGCCATCGCTGGCTCCGGCGGCACCCCTTATCCAGCTCTATAAATTGAGCTGCTTTCTAACTCATTTGGAGGGAATTCTAAGGCAAAAACTCTCCTATATTGCTCTGCTTTTTGTTTAAATTCTACTTGAAATTTCATACAAAAGCTGTTGTTTCAATTTCTTTTTAATTTACATTCATTATGCTATTTTGCTAACCTTTTACTGTTTAAGATTCAACTTTAGGGTTCTAAATCCAAAGTGGAGCTTAGATCCGGAGTTAAGCTCGTCTTGTTCATCCAAAAGTCAAGAAAAGCAAAGGTATAATTCCTTTTGTCCATTTTCAAAATTCTAAACTCAGATCTAGAATTCTTTTTAGGTCTAAAACATAAAAGATCTAAAATTTATTAATTTAAGAATCAGAATTAAATTAATAAATAAACCAACATTTTTTCCAGAACCCCTCCTTTGCAAGAAGGAAGAACTATGTGGGGTTTGATTCTTATTTAATAGGATACGCAGGTTGCCACTCTGAAAGGTATCAACTCCAAAATCTTTTTGTTAACATTTTTCCCTTTTACTTTGATTTATTTGTGTTAATCTTTTATTTTTGATTATGTATTAGCTTAGTTGAGGAATGTGTGCTTTCCCTAGTACCCGTAAGGGTTAGAGGAAAGATTCTCTTTATTTCATTCGTTTTGATCTTGTAATAATTAAGTAGGATTTATTCTTTTACTTATTTATTGCCGTTTCATTTAATTTTAGCATATATATTTGTTTCATTCATCATTTTATTCCTGTTCATACATACATGAAAATTCCTTTTTAAGAGTTATTCTACAATTTTTAGCCAAACTAAAGAAAATTATATTTTCTCAATTGTATAATTACCAAAACCTGATCCCCAAACCCTCTTTGGTCACTAGCAGATTAGTGCATTTTTCCATTGGGATAAATCAAACATTTTTTAGAGTCAATCAATTTGGGTTTTTCTTTAATTTTTCCAATTAAAATAAATAAATTAAAGTGACGACTCACTTTCACAACTTCAAAATCACATAAATCAATTTTCTGAACTCACAGCGAGTTCCAATCGTGGAGTTTCTCCCAAAGAGCATTTCGATTCCTCAGCGGATCGGACCGGTGCTCGAGCAAGGCCTCATAGTTGGCGACTCCACTAGGGAGTTCAAATCTTTTTCAAATAAAAGATAAAGTAGATTACTTTTGGTAAAATACCAAGTTTGGCTTTAAATGCAAAATAACTCTTTCATACATCATTACATCGGACTCTTGATCCATAAAAACCTAGCTATTAGGAAAACAAAGGATAGAAAGTAACATTGAGTAGGCAACCTTCCTTAGGTCTGCTTGCCGATAGTGAAATCATCCAGCCCACAACGTATCCTTTAATCCTTTTAGACGTGTAACGAGTATGTACGTACCATTTGACCCACGCGAGGCTCCTTGTCTCACATGTGGTTAGGTATATCGCATCTCTAGTATGATGGGTTCCCCTTTAAACCACCTTAACCTTTTCATGTAATGACTCATAGAACATTCCTTTAGGATTTTATGCACCATAATACTGAACTTGGTATATCATTATCATGAAACCTTTTCATTCATGCATACATATATGCATAGCTTGAACCTTGTGAAGAGTAAAAAACCTATCCATATACCTTTACACTCAAAACCCACGGTCCACCTAAACCTATGGTCAATACCCAAAACCCATGGTCCACCTAAACCATGGTCAATACCCAAATCCATGGTCCATCTAAACCTATGGTCAAAACCCTAAACCTATGGTTCACCTAAACCTATGGTCAACACCCAAAGCCCATGGTCGCAAAATTCATGGTTCACCCAAAACCCATGGTCTAGTCCTATCCAAACCCATGTCAAACTCATGGTAAAAATAAACCCATCTATGGTACTCTCATCCTTATCCATAAACTCTATCCAAGCTAAGCACTGACCTAGCTTTCTACTTTCATAGTCTTTACTCAAGCTAAACAATGATCTAGCTTTATCCTTAACAATCCTTACCAAAGCCAAACACTAACCTAGCTTCATTCTCATATATAATCCTTACCTAAACCAAACTTTGACTTGGTTTCATCTTTTACATTACTATCCAAACCCATGGCCCATCTAAGCCCATGATCTAGTCTAACCCATTATCCAATTATCATTAAACCTATGGTCCACCCAACATCTAAATCTATGGTACATCTATACCTAATTGCAAAACCCATGGTCACTCTATCCTTAAGCCCATGGTAAACCATTCATAAATCACAATCCTAATCACCCAAAACTAAATTCTGATCTAGTCACTCAAAGCTAAATTTGACCTAGCCACCCCAAGCTAAAATCTGACCTAGTCACTCAAAGCTAAAATCTGATCTAGCCACCCAAAGCTAAAATCTGACCTAGCTCCCTTAGCTAAATACATAGCTAGTTAACATCATACACCTCTACCCTCATCTTTACCCATACACCGTCAACCTAACCACAAGACACTATCATCCATTGTCATTAAACCTAAGATCTTTTGGTTTGTCACACCTCCCCATAACCTTTTTTTCCAAAGCTTGATACTAACCAGTTCCTTTTCCCTTTCAAAGGTTGACAAAATGTCTGTTGCCACTGCTACCATAGCTGATGAAATCTTTAACGAGCTTCTTGCTAAGCTCTCTTAACAACAAGAGATCCTGATGAAGAGGCAAGATGCCTATTTTCAAGACCTGCTCAAAGCCCAAAAGAGGGCCATTATAGAAGATGTCCGCACCCTGATGGAATAGACCTCCTTGGTCTGAAGCTTAACTGACCTAAACTACCTAAATCAGACTTAAAACCCACTCTTTATCCTATTTATGGATTCACTTCTAAAGCTAATTCCAAAGACAAAGAGCCTACAAACATTGACACGATCCTACCACTACCTATTCTTGAATTCCTCAAAAACAACTCACTTTATCAACCCGTGATAACCATCAAATTTCACCCTTACTCTCACTTCCCAACTTGTAGATCCTTTGCAAAGGAAGGAAGTCAACCCTGAAATCAAAGCCTTCATGGAAAAAGTGAAGCACATGGAAAAAATGCTGAAGAATCTAAAGAAGAAAGAGGAGCTGGTTGATATAAGCTCTCTGAGCTTATTTTCCAATGCAAGAGTTCCGCCAAAGTTCAAGATATCGAATTTGGATAGATTTGATGGAACTACTTGCCCCAAGATCCATTTAAAAATGTACATGGGGGCAATGCATCCTTTTGGTATTAACAATGAACTCCTTGCTCAACTCTTTCATCAAACCCTTATGGCTTTGCCCTAAGATGGTTTATTAACTTGGATGATACCTAAAAACAGACTTGGGAGGACATTTGCAAGGCATTTGTTGAATAGTACCACTACAATATTGAAGTGGACGTTACAAGAAGGGATTTAGAAACCACAAAACAACTTCCAAATGAGTCCTTTTCCATGTTCCTTACTAGGTGGAGGGCTAAAGCTGCTCAAATGATAAACAAGCCAACTGACCAAGAACAAGTAGATATGATTGTCAAGAATCTATTTCCTGCCTACAGAGCCCACTTATTAACTCAATACCTACCCACCTTCAGAGCTTTGGTTGCAATTGTGTCAAAAGCTGAAGATTGCATCCAAAGTATATCATTTCAAGCTGAATTCCCCACCACCAACCTGAACAGTGATGAGGAATCTAGTTCTAACTCAACCCCACCTTACCTCAGTCCCAGAAAACATGTCATGGAGTAGTTCAAGTTCAGCTAATCTGACCTATCTGAGATTGAATTCCAAGTCTAAACCTGAGTCAAAGTCTGAATCTCAAAGTCTGAGTCTAAAATTGAGTTGGAGTCTGTTGTCTTATTTTTCTTTATTTTTGTCAACCATAATAGTTTCTTTTGTCATCTTGTAATAAAGTTTCCTTTATAGAAATGCACTTACATTTTCTTTTCGTCTTCCTTATTTAGTCTGACATGGATGAGCCATAAAAAAGAATAAAAAAAAGTAAAAAAAGAGATGGACGAGTGATCAATTAAACCCACCACAATCAACATAGATCATAATTTGAGGTGTCCTTATTCTCTCAACAATCACTGTACCAACTCCTAATAAAAAAAGATATTGAAGCACAAAGAGCAAATCAAATGAAATTACTTATTGCACATTAAGTAATCAAACAATGCACCTCAACAAGGGCAAAAAGTTTAGAAAAGACCTTTGTCAAATCTAGAATTCAAAGGCCAAAGCCCCTCAAAGCAGCAACCTAAATCATGGTGGAATATTTTCTCCTAAATGCAAGCTTGCTAAGCTGAAAACCCAAAAAGGGTAGCTTAGGCAAAAGTTAGAGCTGAGAAAGAGAGGGAGAGAGAGAGAAAGCTCATCCAAGTCATCTTCCCTTATGTTGTCAAATCATCTTTAATCAATCCATCATCCTTCCTAACTAGAGGTTTATTCTCTAAGGATATACAATCTTCTATACCCTTATCCTATAATGGGGGCATGTCTGTCTAAGAATATCATCATCTGTTGTCAATCTATCCCGTTGCTTAGCTCAAAGAGCTAAGGCACAATCCCTCATACATATCTCTAGTCTATCACATCCTTATCTCTCATTTAGAAGCATGATCCCTAATTTATCTTCTTTCACTAGCCCTTTAGCCATTCCTAAAGGCTCTTTGTTTCAACTAGTGCAATTTACAATTACGTGTCAGTCCAAGAGTCTCCTCAATATTAAATAACAAAAAAAGCTGGACTTGCTCCTTTCTATGATTTATGCTACAAAAAGCAAAATCATACAACCTCCATGATTCTTTTTAGAAGTTTTAGCCTACTTTCAAACGATTCTTGAATTTTACGAAATCATATTGTTCCATCCCAAGCCTCATTGGCAAATCATACCACATACCACCCATTCCTTGACATAATCTCAAAATGAGTAGAACCAAAATTTCCAAGTCTATCAGGGCTTATCATCTTTAAATCTAGTTTCCTTGGCAAAACTAGAAGTCGAGGCATATCTCCCAAAAAGCCTTCATTAAGAAGCCTAAATCCAAAAGCCTTTATGAAGAAGCCCAAAATCCAGAAGCCTTCATTAAAAAGCCCAAATCCAAAAGCCTTCATCAAGAAGCTCAAATCTAGAAGTTTCAATCTACCTTTAAACCAAGAAGCCTTCATCATAATGCCTAAATCTAGAAGCTTTCATAAAGAAGCCTAAATCTAAAAAGCCTTCGCCATGAAGCCCAGACCCAAGCCTTCACCATAAAGCCCAAATCCAAAAGCCTTCATCAAGAAGCCCAAATCTAGAAGCCTTCATGAAGAAGCCCAAATCCAAAAGCCTTCATTAAGAAGCCTAAATCCAAAAGCCTTCATCAAGAAGCTCAAATCTAGAAGTTTCAACCAACCTTCAAACCAAGAAGCCTTCGTTAAGAGGCACATGACCTAAAAGCCTTCACCATGAAGCCCAGATCCAAAAGCCTTCGCCATGAAGCTTAAAACCAAAAGCCTTCATCATAAAGCCTAAACTAAAAAGTCTTCACCATGAAGCCCACTCTCAAAAGGCCTTCATTTATGAAGCCTATGATCTCCTTTAAGGCAAAATCAGACTAAGCCTTTCAAATGGATTTCCTAACCAGACCTACCCTCCTTAGCCAAGATCTTTCCTTACAGGGACTAATCCTCAACCGTAACTTTTAACAGGAAAATCGAGTCGAGCCACCCATGTTGACATTCCCACACCCCTCATCTTTTAAAGACATAACCTTCTTTGAATCTAACACCAAAGCTGAACAGATAGCTTTGATCCCAATCTTTTTAACACCAAAGCTAAACAGATAGCTTTGATCCTAGCTTTTCCAACATCAAGGCCAAATAAATAGCTTTGTTCCTATTCCTCCTAACATCAAGGCCAAACAAATAACTTTGATCCTATTCCTCCCAACACCAAAGCTGAACAAATAGCTTTGATCCCAATCCTTCCAACACCGAAGCCAAATAGATAGCTTTGATCCCAATCTTTCTAATACCAGAGCCAAATAGATAGCTTTGATTCTAATCTTCTCAAACATCAAAGCTAAATAGATAACTTTGATCATAATTTCCTCAATAGTAGGGTCGAATAGGTGGCCTAGCTAAACCAATTTGAATTCCCTAGGTGGACCAAATCTCCAAATCTTAAAGTCTAGGCATAACAGATAGCATTGATTAAACTTCACCAAATCATCTTTACCTCCAATAATTAGGCTGGACATATAGCCTTAATTAAAGATCACCATGACCATTCTCACATCCAACTCTAAGGTCAAACCAATAGCCATTGACAAAACTTCATTTATCCTATGGGCCTCTCCCAAAAGGTTTATATTTTTATACCATGTTTGCCCTTCTTCATAAGGTTCAGTTTGCACAAAGCATGAATGTCCTCACACATGATAAGCACAAGCAGATATTGCAAGCCCAGAGTCTGACATGGTATAGCCCAGAATTTGACATGGTATAGCCCAGGTTCTGACATGGTGCATCCTAGAATCTGACATGGCAAAAGAACATATAACCCAAAAATCTTATGTTGTAAGAGCATAAGCCCAAAGTCTGACATGGTATCTCTTCCTAGGCTTCACTGTCATCAGAATCACCTTTTGCTTAAAGCCAATTCTGATGAGGGGGCAGCTGTGAATCCTTAAATTTGCACCCTTATGATCCGGTTGCAGCTTGACACCTACTAAGAATAGTGCGCTACGCATATAGCGGTCTCGTTAAACGGTTAATGGGCAAGGGTTAAGGGCGCAGTGCTTTGTTGAAAAATAAATTTTCTGAATCTTTCACCTCCAATCGACTGCTTTTCAGTTACAAACCTATAGAATCAAATCAGGCCCAAATCGAATCTGAAACAGACCAGAAACGACGAAAAACATGTGAAATCAGGTTCAACTAATGGTTTTGGGCGTGCCATCGTGTTGGGCGGCACACCCACTGTGTCGGCAATGGGGTGACACTCCTAGAGTGCCAGCAGCATGGGCAGCACGCCTAACGTGCCGCCCTACCGGCCGACACAATCTTGGTGCCGCCCGACCGGCTGGTGCACTGCCGGTGTCGCCTCCGGCATCCGGCGACACCCCTTCTCCATCTCTATAAATTGAGTTGCTTTCTAGCTCATTTGGGGGGAATTCCAAGGCAAAAACTCTCTTATATTGCTTTACTTTTTGTTTAAATTCTGCTTGAAATTTCATGCAAAAGCTGTTGTCTCAATTTCTTTTTAATTTACATTCATTATGCTATTTTGCTAACCTTTTGCTGTTTAAGGTTCAACTTTAGGGTCCTAAATCCAAAGTGGAGCTTAGATTCAGAGTTAAGCTTGCCCTGTTCATCCGAAAGTCAAGAAAAGCAAAGGTATAATTCCTTTTGTCCATTTTCAAAATTCTAAACTCAGATCTAGAATTCTCTTTAGGTCTAAAACAGAAAAGATCCAAAATTTATTAATTTAAGAATAAGAATTAAATTAATAAATAAACCAAAAACCAACACTTTTTCCAAAACCCCTCCTTCACAAGAAGGAAGAACTGTGTGGGGTTTAATTCCTATTCAATAGGATATGCAAGTTGCCACTCTAAAAGGCATCAACTCCAAAATCTTTTTATTAACATTTTTCCCTTTTACTTTGATTTATTTGTGTTAATCTTTTATTTCTGATTCTATATTAGCTTAGTTGAGGAATGTGTGCTTTCCCTAATACCCGTAAGGGCTAGAGGAAAGATCCTCTTTATTTCATTCGTTTTGATCTTGTAATAATTAAGTAGGATTTATTCTTTTACTTATTTATTGCCATTTCATTTCATTTTACCATATATATCTATTTCATTTATCATTTTATTCCTATTCATACATACACAAAAATTCCTTTTTAACAGTTATTTTGTAATTTTTAGCCAAACTAAAGAAAATTATATTTTCTCAATTGTGTAATTACCAAAACCTGATCCTCGAGCCCTCTTTGGTCACTAGTGGATTAGTACATTTTCCATTGGGATAAATCAAACATTTTTTAGAGTCAATCAATTTAGGTTTTTCTTTAATTTTCCCAATTAAAATAAATAAATTAAAGTGGCGACTCACTTTCACAACTTCAAAATCACATAAATCAATTTTCTGAACTCACAGTGAGTTCCAATTATGGAGTTTCTCCTGAAAAATATTTTGATTCCTCAGCGGATTAGACCGGTGCTCGGGCGAGACCTCACAGCATCAAGCAAACCATGCTAGTTATAAAGCTTTTTTTTCTTTTACTTTGCATTTGCTCTTTGCTTTGCATTTGCTCCTTACTTCATAAAGCGAGTTGGGAGGTTTCTCCTTGATTCCTATCTGATAAGCTAAAGGCTTTTCTGCCTGCCTATTCAAGGCAAGTCTATTGATCGTTTGAGGCTAGTTGCCAGCCATCATCCAAGGTAAGCCGTCGCGCTATCCTAGGCTAGCCACCATTCGCCATCCGAGGCAAGCCGCTACACCATCCATGGCTAGTTGTCCGCACTGTCCGAGATAAGTTTCTTTCCCTTTTCTTTATTTTATTTATTATTTCCCTTCTTGTGATTTGTGTTTTAAGGCTCTTTGCCTAATTCATGATTCACTAAAATAGTTAATTAGAATCTGACTTAATTAAATCCACTTGGTAATCAATTAGTTAAATCAATCAACTTAGTCCTCTTTTAATCAATCAATCAATCAAAACATAATAAAATGGCTAGGCTAAACTAACCCCTTAGCAAAAAGGGAGAACTGCATGAGTGTTGATTCCTATTCAAAGGGATACGCAGGCATGCTTAGTTCAAGCATCGAATCCAATTAAAATTAGCCAACTCTCCCCTCTCTATCACCTTCTTCACTTGCTTTTAATTTGTTTTCTTTTACTTTGTTTTTAAGATTAGTTAGGGGAATGTGTGACTTTCCTAGAACCTATAAGGGCTAGAGGAGTTATCTCCTAAGTTTGAGATTTTGTTATAATATTAACTTATTTTATTGTAATATTAACTTTCTTTTATTTCGAACCTTAATTGTGTATTTACTTTATTATTGAATGGATGAGTTAAATGATCATGCATATTACAAATTGCTCATGCATCATAAATTGTTCATGAAATATATTTTAAAGTTGCTCATATGTTAAATGGCCAAACTTATCTTATTAAAATAAATCGAAAACATAGTCCCCAAATACTCTTTGGTTTTGAGGCCAATGATCTTTTCCTTTGGGTAATAATTGGAGTCAATATGGGTTTTTTTCCTTATATTTTTCCCAAATAAAAATAAATTAAGGTGGCAACTCTAAGAAATAATTTTCAAATCTATCAAAGATAAGCTCGAGGGCTTCCCAAATGAGCATTCAATTCCTTTAGCCAATCGAATCAATGCTCAGGCAAGGCCTCATAAAGGTCAGTATTGGAAGGCTTTAAGGAGGTCATTTTGGAAGGGTAAGGCCATTGGAGGAGGTTAGGTTAGAAGAATGAGTCGAGTTTTAGGCTCAGTTATGTTTTGGCCTTAGCTGGATTAGATCAGGATTGAAAGGTATATTAGGTTTAATGCTAGGATGCTAAGTTTAGACTTTAGAAGAGGTCCAATTAGGAGGCTAGGTTAGGTTTAGCTGTGGGTAAGGTCAGTTTTGTAAGAAGGTTGAAGCGTTTAGTCGGCTTTGGCTTTAAAGGAGATTAGGCTGAAAGCTCCTATGCTAACTTAAAGTTTAAAATCAGCCTCTTAGATAAGGCTTCTTAGTGTGGGCTTTATGATGAATGATTTTGGGTTTGGCTTCTAGGTGAAGGCTTGGCTTTAGCTTAGGTATGATAAGGAGTTTATAGGCTTACAAGTAAGGGTTTTCCTTTTGATATAGATGCATGAGATTTTTATGCCCATTAGTTTAAGAAGCTAAACTAGGGATGGTTTGTAGGCCTTGACTTGGTTTGTCACTTTAGGGATCATAGGCTTGGTCTTTTCAAGGATAATAAGATTTTTCCAAAGAGGCAAGGGATGGGCTTTGGCTGGTTCGGGCCCTTCTTAATTAATTTGAGGGTGATAGGCCTTGGGAGATATGCCTCAACTTTTAGCTTCATCAAGAAAACTAGCTTCAAGGGTGATGAGTCTTGAGAGACTTAGATTTTTTGCTCTGTACATAAGCTTAGTCCTTAGAAGGTGATGAGATTCTGTTAAGAAGACTTGGGTTTGAAAGGATGATATAACTTGCCAAATGCTTAAGCTTAGAGGGATGGTTTGATTTGCCAATGAGACTTGAGCTTGAAAGGATGGTATGATTTGCTTGAAGAGGCTTAGGCTTGGAGGGATGGTGTGATTTACCTAAAGAGATTTGGGCTTGAAAAGTTTGAATTGATTTTGCCAAAACTCGAAATGATCAACTCTAGGAAACATATTTGATTAGGATTTTTAGCCAAGGAATTAGGGCCTTTTGAGATTAATGACATTTTGTCAGTTCGAGTTTAGTGAAATAGGCAACCACCTTGTGAATCAGACTCGGTATGTTAGACATGTGGATTGAACTCCTATTGACATGACTTCTTGACACAAAAAAAGACTCAAGAGGTAAATGCTAGAAGGATGAGCTTGACATACATAAGATGATGACTTAGACATTTTTCTTAATGAATGATGAATGCAACCTGACTTGATGACTCGAAAACTTTAGAAATATGACCTCAAGGAAGGGTAGAACTACTAGTTTTTCCTAAACAAAAACTAAAAGAAAAAATACTTTACTTTTGTATGGGATATGATTAACTAGGTACCGAATCCAATTTGAACAAAACTCAAAACTAATTTCTACTTGAGTTATCATAAACTTGCTCTATCCTCTAGCTAAGCCGCCCTTTCATATTTTTAATTTAGTAACCCAGTTTAATTATTAGCTCTAACTTTTGCTGGAGCTGCCCTTTCAAGTTTTCAAGTTAGCGAGCTTTTTTTTTTTTTTTTTAAGAGGAGAGTGCCACTGGGTAAGGCTTTTATATTTTTACCATACCCGAGTTGGGCTACCTATGTACCTCCACCTTTGTTGTCCCTTTACTTATCCTTTATTAGAAAGATTGGGTCTCTGTAGTCTTTGATTGTGATGCTTCATTAAAATAGTAAGTTATTTCCTTGTTTGGAAGATCTAATTCCATTTAGACCTATCAGATGATACTTTTGCCAGGGAAGATTTACTTCAACATTTCGAATCAAGAGTTAGAGTTCTAACTTACTTTTCTTACAACCCATTCTTTATCTTTACTAATTGTACTCAACTAATTATAATATTGGATTATCTTTAGCTAGAAAGAACTTCATTTTGATTATTGCACTAGTTCTATTTCACCCATTAATGAGTAAGGAGTGGCCTCCAGTTGAATTCAGGGATGGAAATTTGACATAGTCTCTAATGGCCATTGTCAATTCTTGGTCAATTTTTGCAGAGAAATCGTGATCCATCAATTGTTATGATTTCATAGGGTGCTTTAAACTTAAAAAAAGATGCTAGTTTGGAGAGAATGTGATATGAGACTGCTCCAACCCACTTTATCATTGCCAAGGATTTCATTCACTGTTTATGCCCCCAGGGAATCACAATTGCATTAAAGGCCACTTTTAAAGTTTTGTAAAGATCTGTCATGATTTTTGTCCTTAATCTCTTGAGATGGTGCAATCCTATTTATTATAGATCTTTTTTCATCACCATGATTAGTGGAGGCCTATATGGATTAGTCAAGGAGACGATTGTAAAATCTAATTATGTGATTCAATCAAAAAATGACATTATATATCACTTTTGACTAATCATGATGGATAAGTGATTGATTTTTAGTGAACCAATAACTTGATGAACTCTCTTGGGATCATTGAGGTATTCATTTCATATATTCATAATGAATCTTTGATTCTTCTTACCTACCTTACAGTGTATGTAACCTTTCCCTTTGTGCAAAAATTTATTAATTTTTATTTCATTAGAAATAGATTTAGAAAAAATAATGCATAATAAAAATAAATAGATATCTGTTTTATGACCAGCCCTTTGACGGTATTCACAAAAGTCACTTGCATTATAATTCTTGGACAAAGGAGTTAATGGTGCCTTAGGTTCTAAAGATATTATCATATTAAGCTTGAGGGCCTTTTTGTAAGCCATACTTAAAGGCATAAGCAAATCAGTAAATTCTGTTCTACCCTTTTTCACTCTTAAGGACTTTTTTTTAATGCCAATAGCTGCCTCTATGGTCTTCCATTCAACATCAATCATGAGAGTGTAAGTATCCATTTTTTTCCATTCGGCATCAGTCAAGGGAGTGTAGGTATCCATTTCCTTCCATTCAACATTGATCATGAGAGTATAGGCATCATCTTTCTTACACCTTTTTCTTTACCATGTGAATTTGCTCAGGCTCACTCATCTTGTGCTTTGAGGTAACTGAAGGGATAGACTTTTTCTTACATTGAAAAGAATTCAAAGAGGTGGAAGGATTTTTTTCTCAGTATTGGAGCGACTTTGGTATTTAGGGTAATAGGAACTGGATTAGTTGGGTCGATCATAGGAGCTATAATAGAAGTAGTGTTTAAGGTTGGTGATATGGTGCTTTTAGGCTTTTTTCATCGTCAGCCTGATCAAGAATTGAAGACAAGATAGCTTTGGTGCTTAGAGTCGGAGATGTGGAGCTTTTAAGTATTATTTTAAAAGTAGCACCATCGGATTTAGTCTATTTTAAGATCCTCTTTACTCTTTCATGATGAGTTGTGTTAGGATTTCAAAGTTTTCATGAATTTGGCTTATTGGTCATTAAGAGAAGTGGTGAGTTGAGCTAAGACTTTGTTGGAATTAGTCTATTGGACACTTAAGACCTTGTTGAAACTTACTTAATGAGCATTAAGAGCAGAAATGAGGGTAGTTTGGAAGCTCTCTTCTTGCATTTTAAGGATGGTGTCTAGGGTATCCATGTCAATTTATCTGGCCATTGGTACCCTGAAAACCAAATTGAAGGTAATTACTTAGAAAGAACAAGGACCATGGGCATGCATAATATGAGGGAAAAGGATTCCCTCTACTATTATAGGCTAATTGTAGTTGGGCTTTGAAGGTCTTATAAAGTAGGATGGATCAAAGTTTTCAGCTAAAGGGATTAGGTCAAAAGGTATTTGACTTAGGGTAGTATCTTGAGTTGTAATGGTTTTAGGGCACATTGAACCAAGGATTTTGGTTTTAGTGGTAGTGTGTTCGGTCTTGAAGGTGATGGGCTTAAGAATAATGGATTGACTTTGTTGGTTTTGGGTAAGATAATCCTGGACAAGAGGTAAGATCAAAATGATATTGCTGGTATTAGGGTCCTAAAATGTTTAGGTTTTTGATATAAGGATAGGGGATATGGGTTAAGCTTATGGTTAGGTAGTGGAGTTTGGGTAAATAGACTTGGGTTTCGAGGGTTGAATAAGAGACAATGTCATTTTAGGCTATGGGCTTAAGGTTTAAGGTTAAAGTCTATTAAGGTGCATATTCAAAAAGAAGGCTTGAGGTATGAGGTTCGAGTGTTTGATGTTTATGATAAGGCTAGGGTGAGGTGTTAAGGTAAGGTGTTTAAGGTTAAAGGGTAGGGTGAGGTTACAGGGTAGGTGAGGTGTAAAGGTGTTTGGATGAGTTAAGCATTTAGGATTTGTTGATAGGGTGAGGTGTTTGGATGGAAGTGATTAGGTTCATAGGGAAGGTGTTTGGATAGAGGTGAGAGAATTTATAGGAAAAGTGTTTAGATAGAGGTGAAAGTGTTTGACCCTTCTTAAGTTTAGCGTTTGACCTAAACTTGAAATGATCCATATATATTTCTTTTCATGCACAATGGATGCATGATATGCATGGAGAAAATATTTTATGGGAATGTAATTGTACAAGGCTTTGATTGTGATACATATAACTTAAAATTAGGTTCTAGGTTTGTTACATGAAAGGGTAAATGTGGCTTGTACAAGGTACCCATTACACTATAGCAATGATATACCTAACCAGATGTAGTTAAGGAGTCTTCGTAGGTCCAACAGTATGTAATGCTTGTTACACCTTTGAAAGGATTAAAGGATTCGTCACAGGGTGGATGATTTTGCTATCAGTGAATAGACCCAAGGAGGTTACCCACTCGATGCTATTGCTTATCCATTGTCTTTTAGAATTAGGTTTGGATGCAAAGAGTCTATGTACGTGATGCATGAAAGTCACAACTATGTTAAAAGCCAAACTTTAGTTTTAAACCAATTAGTGGTCTCCAGTGGAGTCACCAGCTGTGAGGTCTCACTTGAGCACTTGTCCGCTCTGTTAGAGAAAATTGAAATGCTCATTGGATTTGAACTCATATTAAAGCCCTCGGGCTTAGATAGGTTGATTTTAAAAATTAGTTTAGAGTCGCTATCTTAATTTTATTTTATTTGGGAAAAGTTAAGGAAAAAAATTTCATTTGACTTCAATTAATATTCCAAAAGAAAATATCAGTAGCTTTGAAACCAAAAAAGAATTTGGGGACTAGCTTTTCGATTCATTTTAACAAAAATAGTTTGGCATTTAATAAAGTTGTGACTTAAAAAAATAATTTTATAAATTATGCATGTACAATTTTTTTATGATGCATGACCATTCATTTCATAAAAATAAATAAATGTAATTTAAAGGAAAATAAAATGAAGTTACAACAAAAATGCAAAAATAAAGGATATCTCCTCTAGCCCTTATGGGTTCTAAGAAAGTCACATATTTTCCAAACTAAACCTAGAATAATTAAACAAATAACAAAAAATCCTAACTATGTGAAGAAGGTGACAGAGTGGAGAAGTTGGTTAGTTTTTATTAGATTTGATGCTTGAACCAAGCATGTATGCATATCCTTTTGAATGGAATCAGAACCCATGCAGTTCTCCATTCTTGTGAAGGATTTTTTTTTTGGCCAAAACACTTTATCATGTTTTGATTGATTGATTGATTGATTTAAGAATTGAATTGATAGATTGATTTTAATTCATTATCGAGTTAAGTTAATTAGTTCATATTTTAATTAACTATCCTAAGTGAATCAACTAAAAAAAGGCAAGGAGCCTTGGAGGGAGAAGAGAATCCCAAAGAAGGAAAAATAAAACAAAAAAATAAAATAAATGAAAGGAAATGAGAAAGGAAGAGAGACTTACCTTAGAATGGAGGAGACTCATCTTAGTCGACAGTGGACTTGTCATGGACAATGGGCAGAGGCTTGCCTCGAATAGTGGGCGGCAACTTGCCTCAATCAGAATTGAGCGAAACAACCTTAAACGGCCATTGAAAGTCTTAAATTTATCGCTTTAAAGAGTAAGGAGCAAAAGCAAAGCAAAAATAAAAATAAAATAAAAAGAAAAAACTTTAAACTAGGGAGCTTGTTCCATTAGGAACTAGTTAAAAATAGTGCTTGCTTTGAGATTGAGGTTGATCAAACAAGTCTGGGTGTGTCAAAATTGAGTTTGGAGTCTAAATATATAATAGGAGGGTCTATGGGTCCAATGACGTGTTTTCTGATGTGGGATTCACATTTTAGGGGTTAAAACCGCATACTGTTGGTGAGAAACTGCAGAGCACTTGCAGTTGCCTTCTATAACCACATAAGGGCATTTTGGAACCGCAAAAGGGCTATGTGGTTTCGTATAAGGCTTGTGCAATTTCACACAGCTCTTGTGCGATTCCTAACAAGCTATGTGCAGTTCCATCACTAGTCAGCTCGCTAATTTTGCTCATTTCTCATTCATTTTTTGCAATTTCAATTGCATTGTGATTGTTATTCAATCTTAGATGATTTGAATGTGGTTCAAAGGTGAAAGAGATGGTTTTGGCTCATAAGGCTCCATTTCTCTATTTTCCTAATTTTGCAATTTTAACTTTCGGAGGCCCATTTACTAAGTTTAGGAGCTTTTAAGATTCAAATGCATATTGGAGGGTACAAAATTAAGTGTTCACATACTTGAAATCCATTTTTTCATAAGGGTACTGCTTGTTGACTCCTGCTAGCTAACCTGCTAGTGAGATTGTCATACTGGCTCTACATAGTGTATTAAACTTAGTAAGTGTCAAGCTACAGTCAGATCATAAGGGTGCAAAATTAAGGGTTCACAACTGGACATATATTTATTAAAGTATATAGTAAAAAAGTTGCATATGCCAAACATATACTTGACATATACCAATTTTTGGTATACATATACCAAACAAAACCTTATTTTCGTATACATAAAAGTATATATTTAGTATCTGTAACTAATTTAATATTCACCAATTGTAAATTTGAAAAGACTAAAAAAACTAATAATAAATGGTATATGTATACCAGAATTTGCTATATGTTTAATATATATTTGGTATTTATAAATTTACAAATCAAAGTTTTAAACTTCTTCTTCTAAGCAAAGCCAAGCGTATTTGTCAAAATTTAAAACACAACTAATATAATGGCTTAATGAGAATTCATTAGACAACTACTAATGTCAAAATCCTTATCGTTAAATTGTTTACAATCAAATCCTAATTCAGGCAAATAATTTTATTTCAAACCATTAATCAAAAGCCAACATTGAGTATATATGCAAATTTGAAATCAATAAAATTTATAAAGGTTATGCTTATTAAGAAAAATGTTTCTCTTTCTCTCTCTTTTTTCTTTAATTATTTAAACATTGTTAAAATTTGAATTAATTAATTTGAATTTTTATTATTTTAAAATTAATATTTTAATTTCTAAAATTGGTTAATGGCAATGTTTTAATTATTGTTTATAAAGTATGGTATTTTTTTTACTATATCTTCATATATATATTTTTTAATATTGACTTTTAATTTATATAACGATTTCTTTATTTTTGACATTTAATTTTTATAATAATTTCATCCCTTAAATTCTAAAATATAAATGATTATAACTTGAAGTTACTACCTAAAAATAAATTATCATTAAATAATGTTTGTGAGTGTATTTTATATGTTTATTACTGTAAAGCCTCGCCCCGAGCATTAGTCCAATCAGCTAAAAGGGGATTGGGATGTTCATTTGGGTTTGAACTCACAATAGAACCCTCAAGTTTACATTGATTGATTTTGAAGAGTCGCTATCTTAATTTTATTTTTATTTAAGAAAAATATTAAGGGAAAAATCTAAATTGACTCCAATTAATATCCTAAAAGAAAAAAATCACTAGCCTAGAAACCAAAGAGGATTTGGGAACTAGATTTTTGGTTTGTTTTAACAAAATTATTTTGGCAAATTTAATACAAAATGACTTAAAATAAATTTCATGAACAGAAATAAGGATGATGCTTAAGCAATAATATTCGTGTTATACATGATAGTTATAAAGCGATAAACAAAATAAAATCTACTTAAAAATTATTACAAACCAAAATGGATTAAAAATAAATAAACTAGAGAATCTTTTCTCTAGCCCTTATGAGTATTAGGAAAAACACACATTCCTCAACTAATTGCAAGAATCCACAAATCAAAAAGAGATTAGTGTAAAAGAAACAACACAATTATACATAAAAAAAAAATAGAAATAATCTCATTGAAAAAAGATGAAGGAAAAAGGAAAATTATTTTAAAAAAAAATATTTTGGAGTTGATGCCTAAAAGGCTGGCATGCCTACATATCCTTTTGAATATGAATTAAATCCCATATAGTTCTTCCTTCATATGAATGAGGGGTTTTAGAAAAGGTTAATTTAATTTGTTAATTTAGTTCAGATTTAAAATTAACAACTTTGGATCTTAGACCTGAGGAAAGATATAAGAGAGAGAATTCTAGACCTAATTTAAGAAATCTCAGAAAAAGAAATTATACCTTGGTTTTACACTTACTTCGTATGAATGGAGCGAGTCTTATACCAGATCTAAACTCTATCTTGGATCGCAATCTCACAAGATGAACCTTGTATAGAATGAATTAAAAAAAAAAAGAGAAACAAAGAGATAATAATTGAAAATAAGCATTAAATTTTGTAATTAGATCTGAAATTAAAGAAAAGAGATTTTTGGTTTTAAAAATTGAAAGAACTTTAGACTTAAAACTAACAGAAAAATTGGAGATTCTTTGTATTTGAAACCCTCGTATCAAATTGCTGGGAGCAAACTCCTATTTATAGGAAAAACCGAGGGCAAATCAAGAAGAAATTGGAGGGCTAGTGGCACCGATTTCTTATCGGCCGGGTTGGCGGCATCACATACATGCTGGTCGGGCTGGCGGCATCACAAACGTGCCAATCGGCTTAGCATCATGATGATGAAGCCACCCATTTGGTGCTGCTTGTTAGGTAGGCACTCATTTGGTGCATCCCACTCCGGCGACATACAGATGGTGTCACCTGGCTTCAATTTGTCTTGATTTGACCTGTTTCTGCCTGTTTTAGCCCCTTTTTATCTTATTTAAGCCCGGTATGATTTTATGGGTTTGTAATAGAGTGCCGGTCATTGAAAGGTGCAAATTTTGAGGAAACCATTTTTTCAACGAGGCGCTGCCCTCTTGACCCCTACCCGCTAACCTGCTAGCGAAACCGTCATACTGGTTCTGCGTAACGCACTAATTTTAACAGTTATGAAGTTGTGGCTGATCCTAAAGATGCAAATTTGAGTATTCACAATTACTTATATGTTTGTTACTTAATAATAAGTACTTTAAGAACATTATTATTATTAAAAATCTCATAAATTAAAATTTTAAATTTTAAAAAATTAGTTTCTAAAATATAAATTATAAAATAAATTAAAGTGGTTGTTGTAATTTATTTTTAGTTTTTAAAAATTTTGGGGGAATTTATGTTATCATACATGAGAGTCAACATTTTCCTTTTTATCCCTCTCTTTTGACTTAGTCACTTCCTTCTTCACTATTTATTTTTAAAATTCTATTTTAATAAGAAAAAATAGTTATTTTAAAATAAAATGATAATTAATTGTATAATATATATATATATATAGACACACACACACACACACACACACACGTATATATATATATATATATGTGTGTGTGTGTGTGTGTGTGTGTATGTGTATATATATATGTGTGTGTGTGTACACACACACACACACATATATATACACACACATACATCTACATATATATATGTGTGTGTATGTGTATATATATATATATATATATATATATATATATATATATATATACACATACACACACATATATATATGTGTGTGTGTGTGTGTGTGTGTATATAGACACGCACACACACACACATATATATATATGTGTGTATACACACACACACACATATATATGTGTGTGTGTGTGTGTGTGTATGTATATATATATGTGTGTGTGTGTGTGTGTGTATGTGTATATATATATGTATGTGTGTGTGTGTGTGTATACACACACACATATATGTGTGTGTGTGTATACACACACACACACACACATATTATATATGTGTGTGTGTATATATATATATATACAGACACACACACATATATATATATGTGTGTATGTGTATATGTATGTGTGTGTGTATGTGTATATATATATGTGTATACACACACACACACACACACACACACATATATATATATATATATGACCTGAGAGAGGTTAAAGCAATTGTTAACCAATATTTTAAAATTTTGTTACGTATAATGATATATAAAAGATTTTTTTATCATTTTTTAAATTAATGATTATTTACTTTCAATAAAAAATATTTATAAAAAATCTTATTGGTTCTACCAATCAGTTGTTGCTAATGTTAGGTTTAAAGGGGACAAGGAGAGAGGAGAAACAGAGAAGGAAGGCAGAAACTTCAAGCAGCCCAAATGCTGCTGTTTGGTCACTAGAATCAAACACAAGTCGAACCACTAGAAAGAGAAGTCACCGATTTTTCCAATGGTATAAGACTCACAGCCAATTGACGCCGCACGTGCCGTTTAATCATATCATTGGTGAGATTTTTCAAACATTCCTACAACTTTTCGACCTCCTTTCGTAATGATTTTGGTACGGCCGAATTCCTTATCTTCCAAGCTTTTATTTGATATATAATTTGTTTATTTTTGACTTACTTGATAAATTTATTAGGTAACAAGTAAGACAATCAAAATTTGATTATAAGTTTATCAAGTAATTAGTTATTTCAATCAATAGTTGAAATTTAAATTTAATTTAAAATTGATGATCTAACAAATAGTTATAGATATGAGGGACATATATGCAATATAGGTGTTATAGAAGGTCTCATAATATATTGGAGCTAGTTAGAATTTTTTTTTTTATAGGTCAAAATTTATATGTGATATTAAATATATTTTTCATCAAATAAAAATTCGATCAAAAGACGCTTATTATTTTTATGTGTGAAATTTTTAAATTTTTGAATTTAGACATTTGCATAAATTTTTATAATCGAAACATCTTATGAACTAGACAAAAAAAGACCGCAAAATACATGAAATATATGTTTTTCTTCACATGGAAAAAAAATTAAAAAACATAAAAATAATCATTAATTTAAATGAACATGAAAGAAGCGCGACGTGAACAAAAGACATGTAATTATAAGGAGAAATACTGCAAGCTAAGGACTACTCGTGATAGCGAGACAAGAAACTGTCGCTTTCGGTTGCAATCTTTTGAGAAAGCTTGAGTAAATCTTTATATGAAAAATTTTAATTTAATTTAGTTTAATAGAATTGAAATTTTATGTAAAATTTATTTCAAATATTATAAATATTTAAATAAATTTATTATATTTTTAAAAATTTATTTTATTTTATTTTATTTTATTTTATTTTTATTTATTTATATATTTAACAATAGTTAATAATATTTAAATTTTAGAATATTAAGATATATGTTTGTGTAATTTTATTATGAACCAAATCTTAATTAATTTAAATTGTTGCAAAATGATATGATTTCTATTTATTTTCATTACATACTGAAAAGTTAAATTTTATAAAATATCTTTTTCTAAATATAAAAAATAATAAAATTGAATTTGTTTGAACTGAATTGTTGTAAAATTTAAATTTTCAAAGGAAAGGTAGTAAGGTAAAAAGCAACATAAGCTATGGATAAAAATTAAATACTTTATAGACTAGAATAATATCCTTATCAAATGGTGTATGACAAGTCTTTGTTGCTTAAAGCAATTTTGGTGAGATGGGGCGAGTTCAATACTCTAAGAAAAGGAAGCTTCATTTAACGAGGTATTGATAAAAATATGTATATATTTATATGGTTTAAGAAAATGACACTTCTTATTATCACTACTAATAATAAACACAAGGAATGTTAATACACCATAAACCAATAATTACAATTAGATGAGACTAAATTAGGAGTTAACATTACATTTAATTCTCATCAATAAAATTAATTTCAAAAAAATAATAAAAACCAAGAAATATTGACAATGAGCCTATTTTACAATGGTTTTTCTCAATAAAATAGCCTCTAACAACTACAACTTACAAGTAGGCTATTTGCTATACTATTGATCAAAATTTAATCTTTTCCAAGGGTATATATTTTTTCTCATGAATCTCTTATATTGCTTGAATAATCACGTTTTCATAATTATTCAATGTAATAGTTTGATGATTCCACTTAAAATCAACAAAGCCAACATTAATAACCATTAATTGAATTGAAATAGGCAAAACCTTGAGCCGCCTCCATTAAAATAGAAAAGTGAATGTATTGACCAAAGTGAAAATGATTTTTTTTTTTTGTTAATTATGTTAGATCATATAATTTTAAAAATAATATTAATATTAAGTTAAGATTCATTAATAACTAAAGTAAAAAAAATAAATTAAAAAGATTAATTATATTATATTTAATTAAAAATTTATTATTTTTATAAAAAATTTCAGTTGAAAATCTTATAAGATAGATTAGAAGATTTATAAAATTTGAAGAGAAAACTTAATTTCATTAAAATTTTTTAGATATTAGAAGATTTAAACTTAAATCTATTATTAATAGAGAAATAGAGAAATAGGCTATAACAAACTATGCTTAAAGGTGAAATTTGGAGAGCAATCTTAATTTCATTAATGTTTCATTTGGGTTGAGAGATTTTTAAATCAATAAATTTAATAAAATTCATTAATTTTAAATTTATGAATTATGAAATTCATAAATTTTAAGAATTTTATCGTTTGAATTGATTATAAAATCAATAAATTGTTAAAAACAATTTTGAAATAAAAAAATTTATCACAATTTCTCATACACAAAAATTGATAGATTTTGACTTTTCAACTTAGAAGGTGGGAAATTAAAATCTTAAAAAAATGAAAGATTTTGGAGAATGAGATATTTTTTAAAATTCATGAATTTAAACTATTTTTTAAATTGTCAAACGTTAAATTTAGTCTAAATTCATAAATTTTATAAAATTTTTCATTTGATATCTTTTATACCAAATAAGGCCTAATTTTTTTTAATTATTAAAAGACTCGAACTTAAATCTACAGAGAAATAGAGAAACAGGATATAACTAATTATGCCTAAAGGTGCTCATTTCTTCTTTTTTTTTTTATTTTTTTTTATTTTTTATTTTTTAATGTCGAAATGTTCTAATTTCATGTGAAAGGAAAATTGCATGCAGCCCTTGTTCTTGTTACAAGGATTCCTCTTTCATAACATATTCACAAAATAAATGGAATCTCATCATCAATTCAAATTTTAACAAACATATGTCATTGACTTAATAAAAATGCTTTAAAAAATCACCAAATAGTTAATATTAAAATTTAAAACAAACAATCAAATCAATTAGCACCTTTATTTTATTTATTCCTCCATCTTCCCGTCCAACCTCTAACCTCCATATATATATTCATTCCCTCCATCATAAATTTCAAATATCACATTCCATAACCAAACATAAAAATTCTATCTTTTTCACCTTTATGGACTGAATTGATATTTACCAAAACAAAACGCCATGTCCATTAACCAACTGCAATAGACAAAGCACCATCAACCAACAGCTACATGGCACAAACTATGCAATTCCAGGCAAGTACTTGCCATTTTGCCACCCATCTTCTTCTTATTAAATTCACAGAAACTAATTCTGGTTTTTCATCAACAGGGTAGTACTATCTTCTTTGCCTCCCTCTTCTTCACTGCAACTTTTCTCTTCACTTTCTCCACTTCCCTCAAGGTATTTTCCTTTTTCCTTTAATGGGTTGTTCTTATTTTTTCTTTTCTTTTAATGGTTTCATTTTATTTTCTTGTCCTAAAAGAATTAAATTAATATTTTCAGGAGGGGCAAACATGTGTAGCTAACAGGAATTGTGACTCAGGGTTACACTGCCAAACTTGTTTGGCAAATGGAAATGCGCGGCCGCGGTGTACAAGAATTCAGCCCATTAACCCAATTTCAATGGTTTTATATATTGAAATTTGAGCTTCTATTATCAAATTGTGCATTTGATATGCATCTGTTTGGGTAATTTGTCAAGGATTAGAGTATTTGATAATGGGCTTTGGTTTTTGTTTTGATCAGGTAAAGGGATTGCCTTACAATCGGTACACGTGGCTTACAACCCATAATTCATTTGCTAAGTTGGGCGTGAGATCAGCTACTGGGTCCTTGCTTGTAACCACTATGAATCAGCAGGACTCTATTACCGAGCAGCTCAATGTTTGTTCTGTTCTTCTTCCACTTTTCTTATCTCCTGTTTGTTATTGAGAAAATAACAAAATATTGTTCGTGCAATTGTTGCTTTTTCTTGGTAATGTTGGTTTCGTTTTGCTTCAAAGTAAAGTTTTGATGTTGGCCTCTAGACTAAAATGCCCTTTTGTGAATTAGAATATCAAAGTATAGCAGAAGGGTAATTCATTAATTTTATTCTTAGGTTTGACTATTTGGGGTTTGAGCACTTCATTTTGTATTTGATTTTTCCAACTTGGGATTAAGTAAACCTTCTAGTTAATTGAAATGGCACTATCAACTGCAATTTGCAACAATTTTTAACAGGATTGATGATGGACATGTTAATGAAATAAAAATTCTATTAATGTTAGACTATGGTTGTCAACTTCTACAAGGAACATTTATTCTTACAACATAATTATAACATGTTAGTTAAAAAAAGGCGTCCCTAGTGCACAAAATTCCTTGCTTTACAAGAGTCAGATGAGGACTGTTTGTCGTGTCGAGTCGGGTTGTCTGCAGCCTTCCCCTGCTTTTTAATATATCATGTTGATTATTACCACTTTGAGTTCGTTTTATAAAATGGATCATTGATACAGCTAACAGAAATGAAATAGGATTATTACCACTTTGAGTTGCCCTTTAATGTTTGTAGTGAGAATTCTTTTTTCAGGTCAAGAACATTCCTTTCAAGTACAAAGTCTTTGTTTAGTATTATGAACAGAGAACTCTTGGCTAGGTTGCTTGTATTTAGCTATATACATTTTTCTCTTCAATGTCGTGTTGATTTGTTGGACTTGGCTAAATGTGAAAAGCACTCACCTACCGGCTTTTGTTACAAATGTCATGGGTTAGGTGTGTGCATTGAGCGATAACTATGATTGTCTCTACTCTCATTTTTCCTTTTGAAACAATCTTTAATCTTTAATTATTTTTTTAAAAAGAAAAAAAGCATAAGAAATGCTTTATATTATTTGGTGGAATATAATGCTGAAGGAAGCCTCCATATGAGGTCATTTGTTGAAAAGGTCCACTTTGTTGTTCACATGTGACTATGAATTTGGGCAGGGCAGACGAAATTATAATAATATAACCTTGACTTCAAAGTGATGTCCAGAATGCTTAGTTTATAATATATAACTAGTGGGGAAATCAGTTTGGTAGCCCTCAAAGGAAAATTTCCAGCTAATAGGGAAAATAGAATATCTATTATGCTTTGCATGAACTGATGGACAGTGATGCACTTGCAAAATTTAGTAGAGCCAATGCCTTACCAACTATGTTGTATTATATTTGAATAGGGAATAAATCAAAAGAAAATATCTCTAATTTTAATGGCTAAGCTCTTATTATATTCCTAACATCTTACTTTAATGAATCGGTTAGAAAAGAAGTAAATGAATAAATAAAGAATAAAATAGTATCCATTTCTTATGAGGCCATTTCTTATGTAATGCTAAATGTGTTGGCTGAATTATAATTTTGATTGGTGGATAAATGTGTTGTGAGGCCATTTCTTATGTAATGATAGTAATTTTATTTTTGTAATTCGTTCTATAGAGTTGGTGCATTTTGAAGTTGTTATAAAGTGACTTGTTTGTTTCTAATTAACCTCTACAAAGAAATCATTTTCTCTTGCAGAATGGTGTGAGAGGGTTGATGTTAGATATGTATGACTTTCAGAATGATATCTGGTTGTGTCATTCCTTTGGAGGAGAATGCTACAACTTTACAGCTTTTGTAAGTGTTGATATGTTTGGAAATTGGAAATAACCCCACAAGGTGTTATTACCGTTTATTGCAGCATAAAAAATTTACTTCAAACCTTCAATGAATACTTTATTACCTCCAATTTGAAATGAGAGTTTTGAATTTCAAAAATTATATCCAAATAATAATAATAATAATAAAAAAATAAAAAAAAAAAAAATACTGAAGTTTGATAAGAGGATTTTGGAATACATAGCTATTTGCTAGTTGATAGTTGCATAGTCTCTGAACTGCTGGTCAATTTGAACTCTGTTATGCCAGCAACCAGCTATTAATGTTTTGAAAGAGATTCAAGTATTTCTTGAAACAAATCCATCAGAAATCATCACCATTATAATTGAGGATTATGTTACATCTCCAAATGGTTTGACAAAAGTGTTTAATGCTGCTGGCCTGAGGAAATATTGGTTTCCTGTATCTCGAATGCCAAAAAATGGCGGAGATTGGCCGAACATTGATGATATGATCCAGAAGAATCAACGTTTAGTGGTTTTTACTTCTAAGTCAGCCAAGGAAGCTTCTGAAGGAATTGCCTATGAGTGGAGATATGTAGTAGAAAACCAATGTAAGTCTACTTCTATCTTGAACTAAAAAATTAAAAAAAAAAAAAGAAAAAAGGTGTGTTAGATTGATTTGTTCTAAAATCACAGATGGAAATGGTGGAATGATAGCTGGTTCATGTCCAAATCGTGGAGAATCACTGACCATGAACACAACAACAAGATCATTAGTCTTAGTAAATTACTTTCGCGACAGGCCAGACGTAACCCAAGCTTGCAAGCATAATTCTGCTCCCTTGATGGATATGGTGAACACTTGTTATGCAGCAGCCGGTAAACGTTGGCCTAACTTCATTGCAGTTGATTTTTACAAGGTATAGAAAATACACTTCTGTTATTTAATATCTTTATAAAGCATCTGGAGAAAGCATTGCTTAATCATATATGTTTGATCAATTTGTTTACGAACACTCCAGAGAAGTGATGGTGGGGGAGCTCCAGAAGCTGTAGATGTCACGAATGGTCATCTAATCTGCGGTTGTGGAAATATTGCCTCTTGCAAGGTCTGCTGTGGTCCTTTCAATATCAATTCCTCTTGTTTATTTCACCATAGTGAAGTTTGGATTTATAGGTCATTAGCATTATTGATTTGCCAGATAAGAGAAATTACGTAATAGAGATAAAAATTTGGGATAATTCACCAATAAGCTTTAACTCAGCGGCATTTGAGTCATCTTTAGGATAGCAATTTTGACCTCTAATCAAGAGTTGATTAATAAAAAAATAAATTGGATAAGTGGTGAATTTATGAAGTAATACTTAATTAATTCTTTCTTATTTGCAGCCAAATATGACCTTTGGAGTATGTGACCAGCCTGAACCTGGTGTTGCCCCAGCCCCCGGTGTAGGAAATGAATCTAGCTTTGCTGATCAGGATGGGAGACCAGCTCGCCTACGGTGGCTACTGGGGACAAGTCTGGTGGCATTTTTCTTATCGTTGTAAACATGAATTCTGTGATTTTATAATCTTTTGATGCACGAGATTTAAAAAAAAAAAAAAAAAAAAAGATAGAGAGAGAAAAGGTGTTCTAACCAACAGCAACCTTTTAGAATAGTATAGTTTCTCAATGGGGTACATGTGAGTCTGTGACTAACGTTGTCAATAAAAAAGAATGTATTGCTATTCTCGCTTTGTTTATTTGGATACAATGCTGCCTCAATTGTCATGATTGTCTCAAACATGTCTGATGTCCACTTTTATTCCGTCCTATTTATAACGTAAGTTTTTTTTTTTTTTTTAGATAATTTAATATATTGATGGGCATCATGTGATTGTCTTTTATGGGTTCTAGTTGGATTAATTAAATTTTGTTAATTTTAGTTGGATTAATTAAATTTTGTTAAATTTTTTTTATCAACAAATTTTGTTAATTGTTAAATTGTAATGCCCAAATATTTCGTAACTCACTTTAATTGCTAATAATGCTAAAAAACTAGATCTTTGAATGTTAGTGTAGTGTAGGAATGATAAGAAATTGGATACGAATCTTATGATATAATGTGTGATATTTGCCTAGTGTATGATTTTATTATGACTAATCGTGCTTTAATGATTTAAATAGAATTCATATGATAGTTAATGATGTAGGCAAAAAAGTTAGAAAACATAAAATTTAAGTTTGTTAATGGGCTTATGGGTTTGTTAGTGAGCCTTAAAATAAAAAAGGCCTAAACCCAATATAAGGAGACTAGCCCATTGGGCCCAAGAATTTTAGAACATCAAAAGATGTGAGCTAAAATGTTTTGCGCAAGAAAATGAAACATATGTAGTAGAACAGTGAGTCATAAGATTTTGGGCACTCCAATGCTTCATGATGATCATCACCATTGTAGAGAGATTCTAGCCATCCAACTAGCTACAATCTTAGCCATTCATTAAAATCAAATCCTAACCATTAGATATGACTTGATAAATTCTCACCATCCAACCCATTACATATATAAGCAAGACTATGTAGAGAAATCACATTTAGCCTCTATCTACACCAAAATCCTATATCAAAGAACACTTGCAACAAGAAGCTTGGTAAATTAGAGCTAACCAAGGTGAGAAATTACATTTATCTATTCTTTTCTACACTTTAAGATTAATTTTAGTGTTTTGGTTGTTTAGATATCTCTTTCATACCATAGGAAGAATTCGGCCATAATAGTGAATGATTAAGGAAAGGTTCTATATTCTAATTAAGTACACCTATGGCTATTTTAGATAAGGAAGAGTGAAATAGAAGTGTTAGAATAACTTTGAGAACATGATTCGAAACTTAGAAGTCTTAAAGACATGAACATGGTCAAAAGAGGAACCTAGTGTTCTAATATTAGATGGTGATAATTAAGTAATCATATATGTCATATAATATATCAATTTCATATTTCTTCAACTAATTTGAAGATTTGACGAGGAATTAGAAATTTTTTCCAATTTGATAGAAATGGGACAAGTTAGGGTTTATGTGAATAAAAGTAAATTAACTCAAATTAATTATTGGGAATTGAGTGCCTAGGTGTTAATTTGATGAATCTCTATTCAATTTAAGATTTAAAAGTGAAATTGATACTTTTGCCCAAATTCTAAGGTTTATGGAACAATTTGGGAATTTTGGAATGTAAACTTGGAATCATGAAATTGAATGAAGAATTTAGCTTAAAGATGCTAAGAAATAATAATAAAGTATAAGTATACATGAGATATAATTGATACATCCCTACTATAAGTGGAAGCAGTAGAACAAGTAAAAGATACAATTAGTAACACCACTAGCTACTAATTAATGTGTATTGAAATTTAATGGGTGTAAAAATTCAAGGCAACGGCAAGAAAATTATTCAAGACTGGAAAGGACATTAAACTAGCCAAGAACGAATAATCATTACGAGCAAAGGAGTTAAGGTGAATACTTAATAATATGATATAATTGTGCCATGTTGTTTGCAACTATTATTTGAAATGCCATCCTTTGATACATGCCTAAAAAGGGACATTGAATATGTGTTATGCATGAATTGTGAGCCTTTGAATCCAATATCTTTCTTATACGATAATTTGAACGTAATGAGCCTCTTACATTGATGCCATTTTGTGCCCAATGATTGATATGCCAACTATTTACCATTGAATACTTGATATAGATTTTGAATATGCCTTCATGAATACCCATGACTAAGCAGAAATCCTCTCTGATGTGAGGAGAGACATCAGACCTAGTGCATTTGGTATAAGCCCATGGGTAGGGCAAGGGTACCTGACCTCTGTTAAAGGGGAACGCCTAACTGTAAAACCTAATCAGTTTTGCGTAATATGATGTATATAAGTGAGCAAGGTTTAGACTGCCACTCTAATATTTATGTATGGGAAGCTTTCTGCTTCTAAGACATTATTATTTCTGCTAAAATACATTCTAAAGTTCAATATGGCCAATTTTGATTAACATCACTTCATTGCTATCTTGAATCAACCCAAATGATAACATTTTATATTACCTGCATGTTATGTTATATTATTTTGTATTCATTGAGCTTATCTTATTCCATAGTTGTTTATAATTTTCCAGGTTGAGGTGATCTATTAGCAAGGTAAACTCTAAGCTACACTTCTTCACTTGGGGCTTGCTAAAGTGTTATTTTGTACTGCTTGTGTCATTTTGGGGACAAACAATCTGGAGCTCTATGGTATCTTAAGGCATAGTATTAAAGTATGTTATGTTGGAGAGTAATGTAAAAAATTAATGATATTTGTTATGTATAAGTACTTATGTTAGTAAGTAAGAATGTATGGATAATATTCATTAATACTTATGAATGATGTTTTATTCATGATCATGAGATGGCACTACAGTATAATGGTTATGAATAAATGATTGAAGTAATAATGGGAAAAGATAAAGAATGAATGTGGCTTCAATCTTGGGAAAGATTGCAAAATAGAATATATATATATATATATATATATATATATATATATATATATATATATATATATATATATATATATATATATATATATATATATATATATATATATATATATATATATATATATATATATATATATATATATATATATAAATAATGATAATTGGATCAATAGTGTTCTATGAGTGTAGGTGACCTTATGTTTCTCTGAACTCTAGGACAGTCACGGTCTAGAAATTGAGTCAAGATATAATAAAATATTATTACATAATTAAAATAAACTAATATTTTTCTCTTTTCTTTTTATGTTTTTAATGGGGGATATCTAATTTGAGCCTAAATTTTGCCTCAAAGTTTAATGTGGGTCCTAAAAAGAAAAAGATTTAGTTGAACCCTTAAACTTTATT
The DNA here is from genome assembly GCA_947687605.1 of Reutealis trisperma. Classification (NCBI taxonomy): domain Eukaryota; kingdom Viridiplantae; phylum Streptophyta; class Magnoliopsida; order Malpighiales; family Euphorbiaceae; genus Reutealis; species Reutealis trisperma. Next base: position 74,266 of record CANTUT010002150.1, read on the forward strand.
TTTGGCTCAATTTAAGCTTTTTCCATTAATTATATTAACATTGTCAATTGAATTTGGTAAAATAAAATTATGGGATCCACTTTATATATTTAATTGATAAAAAATTAAAATTTTAAAAAATCATATTTTAAATAATAAAATATTAAATTTAAAAAGAGAAAAAAAAAAGAAATCAAAACAAAAAAGAAAAAGCATAATTGAAAAGAAAAGAAGAAAAAAAAAAGGCAAAAATATAATGGGAAAAGGGTAAAAAAACCTCTCTACTATTACAAAATTCTCACATAAGCCCTTTTGACCTTTTTGGGGCATTTGAACTTTTTTTTTTTAATTGGCTCAAATAGACCAAAATCCAAACGGAGCTTCAAATGTTAGTTAGGTAAGCCAAAGATGGTTTTTTTTTTAAAAATAAATAAAAAAATATTGTGTGCTAAATTCTTTTCACAACTCTTCAAGTTGTCTCTCGTTTAATTCAAACTCTTTATCTCATTCTATTATCTTCTTGTTTCTCAACTCCAATTTTTTACACTATTCTTAAATTTTCTTCCTTCAAGTGCTCTTGCTTATGCACTTTAGCAACAACTCACGCTAAAATCGCAAGCTTTAGTCTTACCATCCTTGTCTATGGACACTACTACACCACAAAACAAAGATTCTTCAAATCTCTGTCTAACGATCTACTATTTACAGAGGAGTAATTTTACCCAAATTTGCAAATTCAACTTCCACCTCCACAACTCTCTCTCTCTCTCTACATCTGTCTCAATAGAAGTTGAAGAAGAGATATGAAGTTATAACACTAAATTCGGTTCTTATTTTTCAATAAGAAGGTGCTAATACTCAGTTGATTTACCTCCTCAGATCTTGTTTCACACATATAGCAACTCCCAATGGATTTATCTTGTCCTTTCTTTGTTGTTTTTATAGCATTTATTCAAATCTATTCTGATTTTTGATATGATTGCTATCATTTTAGTGTTGAATTTTAGTTTATATATATATGGTTTTACGATGTGTGTTATGAGAAGTTAATTTATAAGTTATTTTTGTTGTTAAAAAAGAATGGAGAAGAAATAGAATTTTAAGAGGAAATGTCATTTGTGTTTATTCTTTATGGATTTGAATAATTTAAATAGATATGGTAGTTTACTTTTGTTGCTTCCAATTGCAATAAATGCTAATTCTAGAAATAATTATTAATTGGGTTTTATTTTATTTTATTTTCCTTTTAGGAGTGATTGCTTTGATCTAAGTCTTGATCTAACTATTAGTAGGCTAATGTTTGCGATTTATGTTTGATGAAGTGCTAACCCATAGCTTAACGGAGGTAAAATCTCCATTGGAAATGGGCTAAAACAGTCCAAGTTGAGAAAAAAAAAGTTTAAGTGTGTCAAAAATGGTCAAAAGGGCTTATTAGGGAATTGAGTAAACATATGTTTTTTTTTTTACCTTGACCCAAATAGAATTGAAAAGAAAAGAAGCAAAATCAAAATAGGAAAATTGAAAATCAAACATGGGCAGTTGCAATTTGAAGGAGCAGTAGAGAGTATGATGATCAAAGAAGATGATGGTTTGTCATATGATTCTTAGTGGTCGATCAGTGGAGGTTTTGTTGGTTTCGATGACGATAGCAAGAAAGTAGCGAATCCAAAAGTAATAGGCTCCTCAATATTAATGACGGCAAGTGAATTTCTGGACTTAGTCAACCAAAATTTGGGTCTTCATTAGGCTATAGCACTAGCAATAATAATGAGAAAAGCAATGTAAAAAAATTTGGTGAAAGTAGTGAAATTCATAATGGTACCTTGAAGCTAATTGCCAAGTATTTTGAGAATTTTAAGGTGTTAGTACTTTCTCATATGAGGGTTTTCCATTGAAGGACTTGTTGTCATTACTGCTAATTAGAAATTTGGGTTCTTACTCCATTTTTTACTCTCGTAAACTTCTAATTCAAAACCTAGAGGTTTCATTTTTCTTTTATTTTTTTCAATTTTTAATTTTTTAATTTGATATTTTTGATTATTTAAAATATGATTTTTAAATTTTAATATTTTTATTATTTAAAAATATAAAGTGGATCTCATAATTTCACTTTACCAAACTTTATTAATACTGTTAGTATAATTAATGAAGAAATCCTTAAATTAAGTCGAAAATAAAGTTGAAAGACCCATTTTTTTAAGACGCACATTGAACTTTTATGGAAAAGTTTGAAGGAAAAACTTACCAAGTGACTTGCAAGCACAACAAAAGCAATATGGAAGTGAGTACGAGGGATCACAATTTTTACGAGGGATCACAATTTTTCTCAAAGAATCATCCAAATTTTGACTAAAAATATCCAAATTTAGACTAAAATAAAGATCAAAAGAAATAAGAGTAAATCAAATTTACCTCTTGAAGCACAAAATGCTCACTTTTATTCAATCTTCCAACACCACATATGTGTTGTCTCTAATCAGTCTAAACATTGTAGATTGGACTTGGCTTGTGTACGAGTAGCTACCCAAACTCCTATCTTAATCAAGCCCTAGAGTCTGAGCCTTACTTATACAAATTCAAGCTAGTTGAATTCTTGGATAAGGCTTGTGTTTAGCCTTTCTTGTCTCCTTAAACAATACTAGCTACTACTATATATAAAACAAAGAAAGATGATGAAGATGGTGTTTATACCAAACTTACATATTCAACATTGAAAATATCAATGGAGTGTTTAACCTTTTAATCACCATGTCCTTTACTATATCAAGTACATGTAATAAAAAAGGGAAAAAATGTTGGCTTCACAAATTTATCTTCACATATAGAGTTAAATACTTCTCTATCTAACTTACCAAGTAAGTAAAGACTTTCTCTCTCTAGAAGATTATGAAAAAGAAGAAGTGTAGAATATAAAGCCCTTACCTCTCTCTCTCTCTCTCTCTCTCTCTCTCTCTCTCTCTCTCTCTCTCTCTCTATATATATATATATATATATATATATATATATATATATATATATATATATATATATATATATATATATATGTTTAGTGGAGAAAGTTAGGGGAATCTTAATTATCCCACTAGCCATGTTTAGTGGTGATACTTCATATTGTATAGACAAGTATTAAGTAACACTTAAACAAATGTTAACCTTAATTAACACTTATCGAACCATGGTGTTGGAGGTTCGAATCCCTCCTCACCGACAGCCGGTCAAAAAGGGAAGGATCTTTCCTTTTAGAGGTAGGAAAATCATAATCGGGATAACGGACTTAACCTTAATTAACACTTATCTCACACAATTTAGGGTTTCTAACCCATAAACTCAATTTAGGGTTTAAGAAATCAATCCCTAAATCATATAGTACCTTTGAGTACCAAATAATAGTAAAGTCTTTCGATTTAGTCCTTCCAATTTATAACCAATATAAATTAGGATGAAATCTTTAAACCCACTTATATTGGATCCAACACTAGGTCATGCTAGGAACCTATTATATCCAATTGTTCCAATTAATTAATTAATTAATAATCCAAACAATATAATTCTGAACATAAACATAAACATCTATTTGTGTGTGATTTTCTCAGTTCACATTTAACTAGCAATGGGAAATGACATTTTCAAAATGTCACAAGAGCAAATTACTCAACCAATCAAAAATCTCCATTTTCCAATTGATACCCATAAGACATGAGTGACTCCTCGCATAAGATGTTATGACTACCTAATTAGAAATGAATATCAAATGGTTGTCAACATTTCATGCATTAATCCTTTAGATCATGACTATATACACTCCAATCTATTTGGTACAAAGCTTAGTCTCGACTAGGGTTATGGCAGGATATCAAACCCTAATACCAAAATACTATGAACATGTCATTTTGTTTTATTCTCATTAGAAAGACCTCTTTCTATTCAATCTGAAACACATCGGCCAATAATTTATAATCAAGAAAAACTTGATAATATAGGACTTTAACACCATTTAGCTGGAGGAACAAATGCCATTTTTAGCCAACCATGGGCTCACTATACAACTAACTGGAGCCACTATATATCCATATGTTGGTATATGATTAGCCCCAACATGAAAGCAGTAGTAAACTCTAATCACTTACATATGAGATAACCACGTCTCCTTAAGTGTGAGGATTATATACACAATTTTGACCTAGACGATGGTCAGTTGATAGATAGTAAAATCCTATCTCAATGTCATCAAATGTCACTATTCAACCACTTAGCCAATAAGCATTAAGCATCTATATTTTTGTCCTATCATGACAATAAAAATAGTTTGTGACTAGTCACTTCCACTCTATTAATTACCAACAAACTAGGAAGACAAACAGAGATAATGGTCTATTATACTAGTGTGACCCAAGCGAAAAGCCCTATGATCGTGAACATGTTTTAATAACTTATATTAGATAAAAATGTCACACCATTCTCTACACTGAGAAAACTTTATTTAACAAATATCTTAATGTCACGACCCACTTATTAATTTGTGATGGTCTTAGGGTATAGGGAGACATAAAGTCACTTAGACCTATAGAACCTCGATTAACTTTTAATTCTTCACCATTTATCATGTTGGATATTATCCTAAGATCAGAACCTGAAAACATATATATATATATATATATATATATATATATATATATATATATATATATATATATATATATATATATATATATATATATATATATATATATATATATATATATATATATATATATATATATATATATATATACACACATTTATGTATATATGTTTACACATATATGTATATAAGTATACACATATATATATATATGTATACACATATATGTATATATGTGTATATATGTATACACATATATGTGTATAATTATACACATATATGTATATATATATACACATATATGCATATAAGTATACACATATATGTATATATGTATACACATAGATGTATATAAGTATAAACACACACACACACATATATATATGTGTGTGTGTGTGTGTATAGATATATATATATATACATACATACATACATATATATGTGTGTGTGTGTGTGTGTGTGTGTGTATACATGTATATATACATATCTATATATATATGTGTGTGTGTGTGTGTGTGTGTGTACACATACATATATGTGTGTGTGTGTGTGTGTATATATGTGTGTGTGTGTGTGTGTATAGACACACACACACACATATATATATATATGGAAGGGAGGGGGATAAGCATTTTAGTATGATGCCCTTATTAATTTTTAACTAATTGTTTTTATAAATAGAAGTTAATTTGGTAATTTAATAATTGATAAATTAATTTATATAAATAATATGTTAGGATAAATAATCATTATTTAATATGCTATATTGTTTATCATTAATTTCATGGCAAAAGTATGATATTAAGTAAATTTAATAGAATGTACAATTAAATCCACTTTAGGATAACTGTAATCCAATTGGATTTGAGTACATTTATAATCAAAAGAGATATCCACATTAATTTCATGGCAAGCAGGTTTGACGTCCTCAATTTGGGTGCTAAATTTGGAAAACAAAAAAAAAAAAAAAAAAAATGGGTGCTTAATTAGAATTAGAATGTATAATGAACATAATATTTTTTTTATTTATCTTTTTTCCCACTTTTTTGGAATTTTTGTCCATGATTTCTTAATGACGGAAAAAAGAAAGGAAATCAATTAAATACATTTTTTGGATGATTTGATCTTAAAAATT
>CANTUT010002151.1:2500-25000 GCA_947687605.1 Reutealis trisperma
TAAAACAAAAATTTGGCTTTTATTACAAAACGGCTTTTTCATGCATCACTACGTTGGGCTCCTTGTCTAAAACCCTAGTTTCTTAGGAAAACAAAAGATAGAAAGTAACATCAAGTGGGCAACTTTCCTTAGGTCTACTTGCCGATAGTGAAATCATCTAGTCCATGATGTATCATCTAATCCTTTTAGAGGTGTAATGAGTATGCACATACCATTGGACCCACGTGAGGCTCCTTGACTCATATATGGTTAGGTATATCACATCTCTAGTGTGATGGGTTCCTTTCAAATCACCCTTACCCTTTCATGTAATGACCCATAGAACTTTCCTTTAGGATTGTATGCACCATAGTACTAAACTAAGTATGCCATCATCATGAAACCTTTTTCATTCATATATACATGCATGCATGCATCAAGCAAGAATCCTACTAAAGTGAAGAATCTAAAAACCACCCAAACGCCACCAGTCCCTATTCAAACCTATGTCAAATTCCTAAACCCATGTTTACCTATGGTACCTTCATCCTTATCTTATTGCTGTGATTAGGATTTCATGATCTCATCTTTGTCCTTATCTTTACCAAAGCTAAAAACTAACCTAGCTTCATCTTTTTCATCCAAAGGTTCAAGAGATGTCAACCAGATTAGGGAAAGAAGTTGCTACTACTGATGGAGTTGATGACTTGATTAGTGGGCTCTTTGCCAAGTTCACTAAACAATAAGAGGAAATGCTTAAAAGGCAAGAGGCTTGTTTCCAAGACTTACTTCAAAATCAAATGAGGATTAGTATGGAAAATTTCTAAGAAATGATGGGCCAGACCACCATAAACTAGAGCTTGATTGATCCAGACCCAGTAAATCCAAAACCCACCTCCTATCCTATTTTTGGATCTGCTTCCAAATCTGACCCAAAAGACAAGGAAAAGGCCACAGTTGAAACCATTCCATCACCATCTTTTCTCAAAACCAACCCACTCTTTCAACCAGTACCCATTTGACCTACCGGTCCACACCACCACATCCATTTCTCCCTCAGCAGATCCTTTCCAAGGGAGAGAAATTAACCCCGAACTAAAGACATTCATGGATAAAATTGAAGTTATGGAAAATATGCTTAAGAGCTTAAAGAAAAGGGAAGACATGGTTGACACAAGCTCTCTCAGTTTGTTTCCTAATGCAAGGGTACCTCCTAAATTCAAAATGTTGAACTTAGATAAATTTGATGGAACCTCCAGCCCCAAAACCCATCTTAAGGTTTATGTGGGGGCCATGCATCCTTTAAGAGTGGACAATGAGCTTCTTACTCAATTGTTCCAACAATCTTTGACTGGCACTGCTGTGAAGTGGTTTATAGACCTAGATGCTTCTAAAAAATGGACCTAGGATGACATCTGCAACATTTTTGTTAAATAATATCACTATAACATTGAGGTTAATGTGACAAGGAAAGACCTCAAGACCACCAAGCAGCACTCAAAAGAGTCCTTCTCTTCATTCCTTATAAGGTGGAGGAAGAAGGCTTCCCAAATGGTAAACTGACCTCCCAAGCATGAAAAAATTGATATTATTATAAAAAATCTCCTCCCAATTTATCAAGATAGGCTACTCACCTAATACTTACCTGACTTTAAAGCCTTGATTTCCACTGCTTCTAAGATTGAAGATCAAATCCAAAGTGGGCACATAAAAGAAGAATCTGCATTTGGGTCAAGGTATAAGAAAATGGCACACCAAGGAAATGTAACTTCCTCGACAAATTAGAAAGGGGAGGGCAGGGGGGAAGTAAATGCCATTGCAATTAAGAAGCTACTTAAGATTAAAAGACACTAATTCTCTAATCTAGGGGGTGTACCTATGAGTGTCATTTATAAGAAACTGCTTGAGGCAAGAATGGTGCAACCTCTCGAACTAAGACTCGTTCTTAACCCACTACCCAAAAATCACAACCCAAATGAGAGATATGACTACCACCGAGGACTAGGGTATAAAACTAATGCATACTAGGCCTTGAGACACAAGATCTAAGATATAATTGATTCAAATGACCTCTTACCACCTAAAGCTGGACCCAACATCACCACCAACCCTTTACTCAACCACACGGTAAATGCAATTACTTTTCATAAAGGAGTTGATCCTGTCTCATTTATAAAATCAACTGTTAACTACTGCTGTGTGTTAGACTTCACCAACTTGCTTAAGGAGATTGATGCCATCACCCTAAGTGGCAGAATTGTCCAAAATCCAAAACCACCAATCCAAAACACTCAACCCATCCCTGCACCATTTGACAATATAAAAAAGAGTCATGAACCTAATGAAGATCCCATACTCAAGCAGTTAAAAAAGACTCAAGCAAATATTTCAATATGGAGTTTGATTCAATCCTCATATCCTCACTGCCAAGCTCTGTGCAAGGCACTAAATTAATGTCAAACTCCTATTGATATCACCCCCGAGAATCTTGTGGCTTCAATCACTAATGCTGCTAAGGGAGTTTCAATATCATTTGGAGATAATGACTTACCAAAAGGGGACTCTGACCACAATAATGCCCTCTATATAACAGTGATGACTCAAGGGATATCTGTGCCTATGGTTCTAATTGATAATGGCTCAGCCCTGAATGTGTGTACCTTAAAAGTGGCTAGTTGCTTAGGCCTGGAAGTAATAGACTTTGCCCTTTCTGATCAAATAGTGAGGGCCTATGATAATACTAATAGAGAAGTGCTTGGGGTAGCTACACTGCATGTCACTATCGGACCCATAATCATTTCCATTTCCTTTTAAGTAATTGATGTTCCTGCTTATTTTAACCTACTTCTTGGAAGACCCTGGATCCATCAAGCTAAGGCAATCCCTTCATCACTGCATCAAAAAGTCAAATTTCTTTATGGGAAAGGGGTTGTTACCATAAAAGGGGACATGCATGACAAGGTTGACATTCCAAACCCTATACCTATTTTAGAAATTCAACTTGAATTGTCCATTTGCCCTCTCTGTAGCTTCTCTTTCATCTAGTTCCTCGAGGATGAAGAAGGTAAAGAATTTATTCCACTAGACTTTGATCCTTTTGGTAACATTACTATGGCTAATATATTAAGAAAAATGAATTATTTTGCTAGCATAGGTCTTGGAAGAAGTCAATAAGGCTTAAAGTCCTTTATGGACTATCCAGTTGCAATGCCACCGTTTGGGTTAAGATATGAGCCTATTAAGGAGGATCTGATGGAAATGGAGGAACAGGCCAAGGAAAGAGTAGCGGCCCTTAAACAAGGTGAGACTTACGACTGGCCTATGCACCCTTATTTCAAAACCCTCAATGGATATTTTGTAAAAGAATGTGACATAGTTCCTTATTATGGCTTTCCCAAACCTTAGATCTGTCCTATTATTGGAAAATTAATTCTTGGTTTCAAAATTTTCTTTGATGTCAGGCTTTCACTAGAGGATTGTAAGCCCATATTCATACTAAGTCAAGATTGGGAGGAGAACATGAAGGCAGGTCTCTTTGATGAAGTCTTCATACTTACTTTAGAGGAGGAGGAACCTGACCCATCCACCCTAATCCAACCAAATGAGACCAAGCTGAATAACTGGTATTTCGAGGAGAGCCCATTCCATTAATCCGAGACAGAGTTCCAGTCCTAGTCAGAGTTAGAGTTTGACTTAAAGTCTCAGTCAGAGTCAGAGTTTGTGTCTTCAGTTTCTTCTATTTTTAGTGATAATGGTGATGTAATTAACCTTGAGTGTCCAGCTTTTGAGTTTGATGTAAATTGGGACTTATCCATGTTCAAATTTAATAAAAAGTTTGCCCTTTCCTCTTACGATCCTGTGTCTTCATTTTTCTTTAGTGTTCCAAATTTTAAATCTGACTTAAATGAGACATCAGATAAAAATATAAAATAAATGAAATAAAAGATGATGCAATAAAAAAGCCAATAAATATTGGCATACATGATACACCAAAAACTACATTGATAGCATCTGCATGTATAAACAGGGCTTAAACAAAGGAAATGATCAAAGAATTTCAAGACTGTTTCACGTGACATCTTGAAGACACGACAGGTTTGGTTCTGAGCATAGCTATTCACAAAATTCCAATCTACCCTAATTCCAAGCCAGTCAAATAGAAATTGTGAAGACTCAAAGCTGAATGGTCCATACCGATTAAAGAAGAAATTACGAAGCTACTAGACCACAACTTCATTGAGCCCATCAGCTACCCCTACTAGCTTGCCAACATTATGCTAGTTCTTAAGAAAGATGTTAGAGTTAAAATGTATGTGGACTACAGAGATTTGAACAAAGCTTATCCAAAAGATGACTTTCTTTTGCCTCATATTAACCTTTTAGTGGACCGAATAGTAGGATCCGAAAAGGTTTCTTTAACCGATCTGGCCGCGGGATACAATCAGATAATGGTTCACCCCTTGACAAAGAAAAAATAGCCTTAATCACTGAGTGGGGTAACTATTATTACAGGGTTATGCCATTTGGACTTAAAAATGTGTGGGCAACACACCAAAGGATGGAACTACAATCTTCCATGACATGATGCACAAAGAGATTGAAGTATATGTCGATGATATGGTGGTTAAAGGCAATACTATCGAAGACAACTTATAAACTTTAAAGCAATTCTTTTTTAGACTTCGCTAATACAATCTCAAACTTAATCTCACTAAGTGTATTTTTGGTGCTTCATCTGGGTTATTCCTAGGCCATATGGTCAGCAAGAAAGGTATAGAGGTCGACCATGCAAAATTAAAGGGAATTTTAGAAATTCCACCTCCTAAAACAAAAAAAGAGATCAGAGGTTTTCTCAGATGGCTCCAATACATTAGTCGATTCATTAATCAAATAGCTAATGTATGTGGGCTCATCTTCAAGTTACTTAGAAAAAGAGCCTCCAAGCAATGGAATGAAGACTGCCAAAAAGCCTTTGACCAAATCAAGCAATATTTGCTGAACTCACCAACACTGCAACCTCTAAGGCCTAGGATTCCACTGCTACTTTACTTATCTGTGACTGATGAAGCAATAGGGGCAATGCTTGCCCAAAATGCTCCTAACTCTAGCAAGGAAAATGCCATCTACGACTTGAGCAAAAGAATGTTGTCCTTTGAACTCAAGTATGGCTATATAGAAAAGTTGTGCCTTGCCCTTGTTTAGGTTTGCCATAAACTACAACACTATCTTATTTCCTACACAACTCATATCTTTGCTGACAAGAGCCCTTTGAAATTTCTTATAGAGAAGCCAATTCTTGATAGTAAGATGGCAAGATGGATGACAGTGTTGGCAGCATATGATCTCAAATATATACAACAAAAAGCAGTCAAAGGAAACATAGTAGCAGACTAATTAGCTGCAACCCCAATAGATGACTAATGGACTGAGCCTAAATTCCCCGATGAGGATATCCTAATGATTGGCAATGAAGTTTGGAAGCTTTACATTGATGGGGCATCAAATAACAAAGGGTATAGTGTTGGCATTATATTCGTTACACCAAAGGGGAAAGCCTACCCATAGCCATCAAACTAAACTTTAAAGTAACAAACAATGAGGTAGAGTACGAGGCATATATTTGTGGCCTTGAAGCAGCAATAAGGCTTTGAATCAAGCACCTTGAGATTTATAGAGACTCGAATCTAATAGTGTCCCAAGCTTTAGGAAAATGGAAAATAAAAGAAGAGTATTTGGTTCTTTACCACCAACGCCTAGGTCAATTGGTAGCCAACTTCTATGAATTATCCTTTCATTATCTCTTAAGAATAAAGAATAGATTCACTGATGCTTTGGCAACACTCGCCTTGATGCTTGACATAAGTGATGGCTTTATAATCAAACCAACCACAATTGAAGCGAAGCATGAACCAGGATGTATAACTCATTGCCTGAATATGCAAGTCATTGGTAGTAAACCATGGTTTTAGGATATTCTCAATTATGTCAAGAATGGGCTTTATCCTGAAGGGGCTTCTAAAATAGAAAAGAGGATTCTAAGACAGCTATCCAAGGGATTCATTCCAAATGGGGATGTGCTTACAAACGGACTTGGGATAGATGTGTCACTGAAGAAGAAGCCCAACAGATCATGGAATGGATGCATGGTGGTGACAAAGGCCCACACATGAATATGTGAACTCTCAAATTTGCACCCTTAGGATCCGATTGTAGCTTGACACTTACTAAGATTCATACGCTACGCATACAGTGATCCCGCTAGCCAATTAACGGGCAAGGGTCAAGGGGGCAGTGCCCCTTGTGGGGTGCAGAGCAACACCCCGTTGAAAAATAAATTTCTTGAAAATTGCACCTTCAGATGATTAGCACTCAATTACAAATCCATAGAATTAAACTGGGCTCAATTCAGATCAAAGACGAATGAGAACGGGCTAAAAAACAAGCTGCGGCAACCCGTAGGCCGGCTGTGGTAACTCGCAGCCGGCTGCGGTTACCATAGAGGTCCTTGTGGTAACCAATTGGCTCCTATAGCTGGCCTTGCAGTAATCGCAAAGGGCTTTGCGATTACCGCAGGAGTCACCCAGTTACCGCAGCATGCCCTTTTAGAATCATACATGGAAATTGTGAATTTTTAGCCCTGAACTCCTCTTATAAATACCTTACACCTTGTAACAACTTTCACACATAATCATATGCTTTTATACTCTCTTTAAAGCTTTCTAAACCCTATTCCTAACCTTTCCAATCATCAAAACCCTCTTCCTAAACCTCTAAATCTTAAAACCCCATTCTAAAACCTCCTCCATCACATAAATCCTTATTCATAAGCTTCCCAATCATCTCAAAACCCCATTCATAAGCTTCCTAATCACCTCAAACCTTATCTTAAGCTTCCTATCAAGAAAAGGTGCAATTCAAGTTATTTCTTTCAAAGAGAATTCATGGTATTCAAGCAAAGGTGTGATTCAAATCCCTCCAAGAAGAGTTCATGCTACTCAAGAGTTCTTCTTCCAAAAGGAGTGCTCATGATATTCTTAAGCCAAGGTGGAACTTAAATCTAGTACAAAGCTTGCTACCTACATTCCTCACTGCCGAAAGCCAAAGGTAAAAGTTCTTTCCTTTTCCTTTTCAAATCCAATTCTAAGATCTAAATCTGAAAAGATCTAATTTTTTCTAATTAAAATATGAACTAATTAAGAAATCCCTAAGCCCTTAAAATCAATCAAAACATGATAACAAAGGCAATGACTTAAAAACTCCTCATTCGTAAGAAGGAAGAACTGTGTAGGGTTTGATTCCCATTCAAAGGGATACGCAGGCTTGCTATCTCTAAGGCATTCAACTCCGCTAAAATTAATAACTTTTTCTCTCTATCACCTTCTTCACATAGTTTAGGATTGAAATTACTTTTCTTAAATAAAAGTTAAAATTTTAATTCTTTTTATTATAATTGTTTTAATACTCTCTTTCTTATTTTAGCTATTTATATTATATTTAGGGAATGTATGCTTTTCTTAGAACCCATAAAGGCTAGAGAAAAGATCCCCTGATTTTGATATTTTAATTTGTAATAGTTTTAAGTAGTTTTTCTTTATTTTTCGCATTTTGTAATAGTCATTATCTCATATTTTTCCATGTATTGCACAAATAATATTTATTTCATGCATCATATTATATCTATTCATGCATACATAAAAACTTCTTTTTGTAAAAGCTATTTTATATTTAAGCCAAACTAATTTTTTGTATTGTTTTAATCAAAACCTAATCCCCAAGCCCTCTTTGGTCATTCGAGGACTAGTGCTTTTCTTTGGGATAAATGTTATAATTTTGGAGTCAATCAAATTGGATTTTTCCTTTAATTTTCCTAACTAAAATAAACAAAATTAAAGTGGCAACTCCCTTTGCAAATTACAACTTACAAAAATACAATTTTTCTAAACTTATAGCGAGTTCCAATCGTGATGTTTCTCCCAAATAGGTATTTTTGATTCCCTTTAGCGGATCGGACTAGGTGCTCGGGCGAGACCTCACAGTTGGCGACTCTACTGGGAACTTCAAAATCTTTTTCAAAATAAAAGATAAAAGTGGACTACTCTTGGTAAAACAAAAGTTTGGCTTTTTAGTAGTTTTTCATGCATCACTATATTGGGCTCCTTGTCCAAAACCCTAATTTCCTAGGAAAACAAAAGATAAAAAGGAACATCGAGTGGGCAACCTTCTGTAGGTCTGCTTGCTGATAATGAAATCATCTAGCCCATGATGTATCTTCTAATCCGTTTAAAGGTGTAACGAGCATGCAAGTACTATTGGACCCACGCGAGGCTCCTTGACTCACATGTGGTTAGGTATATTGCATCTATAGTGTGATGGGTTCCTTTCAAACCACCCTTGCCCTTTCATGTAATGACTTATAGAACCTTCCTTTAGGATTGTATGCACCATAATACTAAACTTGATATTTTATGAAACATTTTTCAATCATTCATACATGCGTGCATGGCTTGAACCTTGTGAGGATTAAAAAACCTATCCAAACATCTTTGCACCCAAAATCCATTGGTCCACCTGAACCATGGTCAAAACCCAAAACCCATTAGTCTACCTAAATCCATAGTCAAAATCCAAAACTCATGGTAAAAAATAAACCGATATATGGTACCCTCATCCTTATCCACAATCCTTATCCAACTTAAACACTGACCTAGCTCTATTTTTTATAACCATTACCCAAGCTAAACACTGGCCTAGCTTTCATCCTTCACTATTCTTACCTAAACTAAACATTAACCTACCTTTCATCCTTCACCCAAGCTAAACATTAACCTAGCTTTCACCTTTCACAACTCTTACCCAAGTTAAACACTTACCTAGCTTTCATCTTTCATAATCCTTACCAAAGCTAAACATTGACCTAGCTTCACTCTTATCCTTAATCATTACCCAAACTAAATGTTGACTTGGTTTCACCTTCAACATTACTATCCAAACCCATGCTTCTATCTGAGCCCATGGTCCAGTCTACCATTGTCCAACTATCACCAAGCCTATAGTCCACCCAACCTCCAAATCCATGGTACATCCATAACCCAATTACAAAACCCATGGTCCCTCCATCCTTAAGCCCATACTAGACCATCCATAAATTGCAAATCCAATTACTTGAGGCTAAACTCTAACCTAGCCTTCCTAACTAAACTTTAGTTCCTCAAAAACTAAAATCCAACCTAGCTACTCAAAGCTAAAAATCTGACCTAGCTACTCAAAAGCTAAAATCCGACTTAGCCACTCAAAGCTAAAATCTAACCTAGCCACCAAAGCTAAAATCTGACCAAGCTCTCTTAGCTAAATACCTACCTAGGTAACATCACACACCTCTACCCTCTTTTTTTTACTCATACCTTACCAACCTAGCCATAAGACACCGTCATCTATAAGCCCAACATCCTTGGCCCATTACTTTCAAAACCAATCCATTACCTCCATATTGACCAATGCCTATAAGCCTACCCTAAGCCCAATACCTTTGGCCCAACACAATACCTAAACCCACCCAATACACTACCTTAAGCCTAAGCTTAATACTTTTAACCCAATACACTATCTTAAGTTCGATACCTTTGGTTCAACCTAATACCTTAAGCTTGAGACCTTGACTCGTGTAACATTAGGAAATCATTAAAAGCCCAAATGAAGTCAGCTTACAATATCAATGGGAGACTTTTTCCTCAAAGTGTGCATGCCCATCTCATTGTTTTTTTTCCAAGCACTTACCTTATTCTTTGACTTGGTTTTAAAGGTACCAATGACAAGCTTGACTGATATAGAAGCTCTAACCAACCTATTCAAGAGGCAAGAAGAGAACCTTCAAGCTATTCTCATCTCTACCCTACACACTCAATGACCCAATTTCAATCAGTCTTTAGCTAGCCAACAATCTAGTTTTAATAATGCCCTAATCCATCTTACTTCTACTTTCACTAATGCTTTGAGTTTCTAATGCCAACTTATCATCTATGAAGTGAGAGGAATGTTGAACCAAGCTAAGCCCATCAATGCTGCACCTACCATTGACATGACCTATAATTTTACGTCTTCAATCTTAAACACCAATGCCATTCTAGCCTTAGCCATGCCATTAATCTTAGATACTAACCTTGCCTCTTATTTGAATCTTTTTCAAAGCAAGGAAAATCCCACCTTTTCTGCTATCAAAACACCTTTAAACCTCAATATTGATGCACTAGAGCAAACCTTCATAATGGAAAAAGGGTGCAAGAAGAGCAATACCTCCACTCCCCTTGCCTCTACTGAATGGAAGGATATGGACACCTACACTCCCTTTGTTGATGTCGAGTGAGAGAGTATAAAGGTAGTTGGCATGACTAGTAGGTAACCCTTGAAATCTTAACAAAGGGCTTTCACAGATTTGGGAGTTCCATTATCAGCAATTTATAAGAAGGCTTTAAAGGTAAGAATGGTAAAACCCCTGGAACCAAGAGTTCCTCTTAATCCCTTACCAAAGAGCTACCACCCTAATGAGTATTGTGAATATCATCAAGGAGTGGGGCACCAAATCAATACATGTAAAGCTTTGAAACATAGAATCCAAGATATGATCGATAGTGGGAACATCATCCCCCTATAGCAAGACCCAAGACCTTAATTCAACCCTGAGTAGCATAACATGGAGGAGTTCAAGCCTAGCTAATCTGACCTATCTGAGGTTAAAATCCAAATCTAAGTCTGAGTCTGAGCTTAAGCCTAAAAGTCTGAGTCTAAGTTTGAGTCTGAGTCTGTCATTTTATTTTATTTTGTCAACCATATCAGTCTTTTTTTTTGTTATTTTATAATAAAGTTTCCTTTATAGTAATGCATCTATGTTTTCTTTTCATTATTTATGCATTAACTTTCTTATCTTCCTTGATTGAGTCTGACACAAATGAGCTTAAAAAAAAAAGAAGAAGAAGAAAAAAACAAAAGAAAAGAAAAGAAAGTGGAGAAAAAAGGGATAAATTTTAAATCCACCACAATTAGCATAGATCAAAATGTGGGGTGTCCTTATTCTCTCAAATCAATAAATGCTTCATAAGCTCCTAACTAAAGAAGGACCTCTCATCAAATAGTTGAAGCACAAGGAGCAAGTAAATGTAATTACCTATTGCACAATTAGGTAATCAAATGATGCACCTCAACTAGGGGTTACAAGTTCAAAAAAGACCTCTGTCCAACCTAGAATTCAAGATCAGAGCCTCTCGACATGAAGAAAAATAGCAAATCATGGTGGAATGCCTTCTGCCAAATTTCATTAATCCAAGCTCGTTAAGTTGAAAATCTGAAAGGGCAACTTAGACAAAAGTTAGAACTAAAAAAAAAAAAAAGGAGAGAGAGAGAGAGAAAGAGAGAAAGCTCATCCAAGTCACCTTCCCTCATGTCCAAAGTTGTTAAATTATCAATCTATCTGGTCTTATGTCTCCAAAGTCATCCTTCCTCATCAAATGCTCATTCTTTAAAAGTTATGGTATCTTCTATGCCCTTATCTTACAATGGGGCCATGTCTTCTCAGAACGTCATCATTTGTTATCAGTCCATCCCATCACTTAGTTCAAAGAGTTAATACATATCCCCAGTCCATCACATCCCTATCTCTCATTTAGGACCATGATCCCTAAGTTGTCTTCCTCCATTAGCCCTTTAGCCATTCCTAAGGGCTCTTTGTTTTAGCTAATGTAGTTAATGTGTCATTAAGTCAAACTAATTAAGTGTCACTCCAAGAGTCTCTTCAATCTCAAACAACCAGAAAAGCTTGACTCGCTCTTTTCCATGATTTATGCTACATAAAGCAAAACCATACAACCTCCATGATTCTTTTCAGAAGTTTTAGCTTACCTTCAAACCATTCTTGAACTTTTCCATCCTAAGCCTCATTTGCAAATCATACCACCATTTTAAACTCAAGTCACTTACCACTCATCATGGGTAGAACAAAAAATCTCAAGTCTTTCAAGACTCATCATCTTTGAATTCAGTTTTCTTGGCAAAACTAGAACTCGAGGCATATCTCCCAAAGCCCATCATCCTCAAGTTGATTAAGAAGGACTCGAACCAGTCAAAGCCTATCTCATACCTTTTTGGCAAATATCTCATGATCTTTGAAAGATTAAATTGGCAAAACACATAATCCTTGAGAATCAAAGCCTCTTAAAGCTTGCAAACTATTCTGATGCAACTATGTCAAAGGGCAAACCCTTATCTATGAGCTTATAGTATCTTAGTGACCAAAACCTGTAGCACTATACCTGAGCCAAAGCCAGCCATCCAAAGCACCCTCGTAGAAAACTATCCTCAACACCTAAAAGTCTTCACCTTAAAGCCCAAATTTAGAAGCCTTCACCATGAAACCCAAAACCAAAAGCCTTCGCCATGAAGCCTAAATCTAGAAGCCTTCACCATAAAATCCAAACCAAAAAGCCTTCACCATAAAGCTCACTCCCAAAAATCTTTCACCATGAAGCCCACTCCTAAAAGGCCTTCATTTATGAAACCCATGATCTTCTCTAAGGCAAAATCTAACTGAGCCTTCCAAATTGATTGCCTAGCCTGACCTTTTCCTTTAAGCCAAGATTAGCCTCCTAGGTCTAGCATCCTAGCCTGATCTCTCTAAAAAAAAAAAAAAATCTAGCCAAGCCTTCCAAATGAACTCACCAGAAGGCCATAACTTGACCGAGCATCTAATATGATCTCTCACAAAGCCAAACCAAACTGAGCTTCCAAATGAACCTAGCTAAACCTAACTTAGCCTTCTAAACAAATCTCCCCTAAAGCCAAAACCAGAAAGCCATAACCAACCAAGCTAATCGCCAGACCTAACCTTCCCTAAAACTAGACCTAACCTAAACCTTATCGTCTCAAGGGACTTGACCCCCTTATTCAAGCTTTCCAATTTAGCCTTAAGCCAAAAATTATTGCAAACCGAACATACTTAAACCCTGCCTTACCTCTTCCAACCATACTTGGTTTAACCTCTCAAAGTGACTTCTTCCTAAGCCAAAATAATAGCTATTGATCAACTAGCCTCATATTTGACATGCCCATTTCATCTCTAAGCTAGCTAATTAGCAAAAAAAAAAAAAAAGAAAAAAAAAACCAAACTGCTTTCCTTTATCATCCTAAAGTAGGGGTACCTACCTTCCAAATATTCACCTTTTCAAAGTGGGCACATCTTTCTCCTAGAAGCTTAGCACTCTCCTACCAAATTAACCCTTCACAGGTTCAAGGTATCCAATCATTGCATAGTCAGATGCATTTTACAATAGAATAAGCTGTAAGTCATACTTTCAAATTAGAATGGATCATCTCTTTCCTACCAGACAGGATCGTCATTATTCCTACCAAACAAGAATATCATTTTTTAGCTCCTGCCAAAAAGGACAACCTTAGGATCCATACCTTAAATCTGAATTAGGTATCTCTTTTAATCGGACTCATCCTAGGATAGCCTTAGGATCCATACCTTAAATCTAAATTAGGTATCTTTTTTAATCGGACTCATCCTAGGATAGCCTTAGAATCCATACCTTAAATCTGAATTAGGTATCTCTTTTAATCGGACTCATCCTAGGATAGCCTTAGGATCTATACCTTAAATCTGAATTAGGTATCCCTTTTAATTAGACTATCCTAGAATAACCTTAGGATCCATACCTTAAATCTAAATTAGATATCTCTTTTAATCGAACTCATCCTAGGATAGCCTTAGGATTCATATCTTAAATCTAAAAGGTATCCCTTTTAATCATTCCATCATAGGATAACCTTAGGATCCATACCTTAAATCTACATTAGGTATATCTTTTAATCAGACTCATCCTAGGATAGCCTTAGGATCCATACTTTAAATCTGAATTAGGTATCTCTTTTAATCAAACTATCCTAGGATAGCCTTAGGATCTATACCTTAAATCTGAATTAGGTATCTCTTTTAATCAGACTCATCCTAAGATAGCCTTAGGATTCATACCTTAAATCTAAATTAGGTACCCCTCTTAATCATACCATCCTAGGATAGCCTTAGGATCCATACCTTAAATCTAAATTAGGTATCTCTTTTAATTAGACTTATCCTATGATAGCCTTAGGATTCATACATTAAATCTAAATTAGGTATCTCTTTTAATCGAACTCATCCTAGGATAGCCTTATGATTCATACCTTAAATTTGAATTTGGTATCTATTTTAATCGGACTCATTCTAGGATAACCTTAGGATTTATACCTTAAATCTAAATTAGGTATCCCTTTTTATCAGACCCATTCTAGGATAGCCTTAGGATTCATACCTTAAATCTGAATTAGGTATCCTTTTTAAGCAGACCATCCTAAGTAGCCTTAGGATCATTTCACCCATAAATGTTTAGACCATCTAAGCATCCTTGTGGTTCCCATTTTTCACCACTTTTTTTTTAAAAAAAATCAACCATTTTCACCCAAACATGTTTAGATGCTAACTTAGGCATCCATTTGGTTCATCTTACCATCCCTCATTCCAAGGTTCACTATCATGAGAATTGCCTTTTGCTCAAAGCCAATCCTGATGAGGGGGCAGCTGTGAACCCTCAAATTTGCACCCTTAGGATTCAACCACAACTTGACACTTGCTAAGATTCATGCACCATGCATACGGTGGTCCCGCTAGCTTATTAGCAGGCAGAGGTCAAAGGGGCAATGCCCCTTGTGGGGTGTAGGGCAGTGCCCTATTGAAAAATAAATTTCTTGAAACTTGTACCTTCATATGATTAGCACTCGATTATGAACCCATAGAATCAAACTAGGCTCGAATCGGATCAAAGACGGATGAGAACGGGCTAAAAAGCAAGCTGCAGCAGCCCGCAGCTCAGTTATGGTAACTCGTAGTTGACTGCGGTTACCGTAGAAGTCCCTATGGTAGCCAATTGGCTACTGCAGCCGGCCTTGTAGTAACCATAAAGGGCTTTATAGTTACCTCAGGAGTCACCTAGTTACAGTAGCATGCCCCTTTCAGAATCCTATAAGGAAACTGTGAATTTTTAGCCCCAAACTCCTCCTATAAATACCTTACACCTCCTAACAACTTCCACACACAATCATATGCTTCTATACTCTCCTTAAAGCTTTCTAAACCCTATTTCTAACCTTTCCAATCATCAAAACCCTCTTCCTAAACCTCTAAATCTCAAAACCCCATTCCAAAACCTCCTCCATCACATAAAGCCTTATTCATAAGCTTCCCAATCATCTCAAAACCCCATTCATAAGCTTCCTAATCACCTCAAATCTTATCTCTAAGCTTCCTATAAATAAAAGGTGCAATTCAAGTTATTTCTTTCAAAGGGAATTCATGGTACTCAAGCAAAAGTGTGATTCAAATCCCTCCAAGAAGAGTTCACGTTACTCAAGAGTTCTTCTTCCAAAAGGAGTGCAAATGATATCCCTAAGCCAAGGTGGAACTTAAATCTGATGCAAAGCTCGCTCCCTACATTTCTCGCCACCGAAAGCCAAAGATAAAAGTTCTTTCCTTTTCCTTTTCAATTCCAATTCTAAGATCTAAATCTAAAAAGATCTAATTTTTGCTAATTAAAATATGAACTAATTAAGAAATTCCTAGGTCTTTAAAATCAATCAAAATATGATAACAAAGGCAATGACTTAAAAATCCCTCCTTCGCAAAAAGAAAGAACTGCGTGCGGTTTGATTCCCATTCCAAGGGATACGCAGGCTTGCCGTCTCTAAGGCATTCAACTGTGCTAAAATTAACAATTTCTTCTCTCTATCACCTTTTTCACATAGTTTAGGATTGAAATTACTTTTCTTAAATAAAAGTCAAAATTTTAATTCTTTTTATTATAATTGTTTTAATACACTCATTCTTATTTTAGCTGTTTAGATTATATTTGGGGAATGTGTGCTTTTCCTATAACCCATAAGGGCTAGAGGAAAGATCCCCTAATTTTGATATTTTAATTTATAATAGTTTTAAGTAGTTTTCCTTTATTTTTTACATTTTGTAATAGTTCTTATCTCATATTTTGCCATGCATTGCACAAATAATACTTGTTTCATGCATCATATTATATTTATTCAATCATACATAAAAACTTCTTTTTGCAAGAGCTATTTTATATTTAAGCCAAACTAATTTTTTATATTGTTTTAACCAAAATCTAGTCCCCGAGCCCTCTTTGGTCATTCGAGGATTAGTGCTTTTCTTTGGGATAAATGTTATAATTTTTTAGTCAATCAAATTGGGTTTTTCTTTAAATTTTCCCAACTAAAATAAATAAAATTAAAGTGGCAACTCCCTTTGCAAATTACAACTTACAAAAATACAATTTTTCTAAACTCATAGCAAGTTCCAATCATGATGTTTCTCCCAAATGGTCATTTTTGATTCCCTTTAGCAGATCGAACCGAGTGCTTGGGCGAGGCCTTATAGAATGGTATTGCTTTGGCTCGCAAAATCACGAACCAAGAATATTTCTGGCTTACCATGAATAAGGATTGTGCTAAGTACATGCAAAAATGCCATAAATGCCAAGTTTATGCTAAGATTCAGAAACAACCTCCTATACCTTTATCGCTAATCACCACGCCTTAGCCATTTGCTACTTAGGACCTTGACATCATTGGGAAGATAAGCCCAAGATCATCTAGCAAAAATGAATACATCCTAGTAGCAATTGATTACTTTTCCAAATGGGTTAAAGCTACACCTTACCAAGTATTAAATTCTAAATGGGTAGCTCAATTTGTTTGTACTAACAGCCTTTGTAGGTATGGAGTCCCTTTTGAAATAATCACTGACAATGGATCCCACTTTCAAAAAAAAAAGTCACCTAGCTACTTAAAAAGGAGAAAATCCAACATCACAGGTCTTCTCTTTACAAGCCTTAAATAAATAGTGCAATAGAGGCTGCAAATAAAACTTTCAAAAACATGCTTCAAAAGATGGGTAACAACCATAAAGATTAGCATCTACATTTGCCTTATGCTTTATAGGGATATAGAACGTCAGTATGCACTTTGACTGGTGCTACACCGTACTCCCTAGTGTATGGAATGGAAGCAGTTCTCCCCATCGAGGTGGAAATAAAATCAGCTCGAATCATGAAGGAGAGTCAGTTGAATAAAGTGGAATGGAGAAAAGGCTACTATAAATAGCTCAATGCCATTGATGAGAAAATGATGGATGCCTTGTATCGAATTCAAAGTTACCAGCAGAAATTGGCAACGCATTTCAACAAAGAGAGTAGATGCAAAGGAGTACAAGAAGGCAACCTTGTTCTAAAGAAAATCAGGGCACTTATTTATGATCCAAGAGGAAAATTTAGACCCAAGTAGAGTGGCCCATTCGTGCTAAAGAAGGTCTTATCCGATGGAGCAGCTATCTTAATAGATTTTGACGGTATAGAGTTCTCGAGCCCATGCAATCTAGATCAGCTTAAGATATATTTTACATAAGCATCTTTGTAATTCATGCATTGCATTTCCATCCTTGTAAAGACAAGAAGTACGTGGACCTAATTCTCCACAAAAGAAAAATGATGATGAAGTATTTGTAAAGAGATACGTTGGCGACCCGTGTGGGTTCGATCCAAATCATCAATAAAATTTCCTTATGTACTGCACATTTGTTTGGCTCTTATTTACATAAAAAAAAAAAGAAGAAAAAAAGAAGAAAAAAAAGAGAAAAAGAGAGAAAAAATAAACAAGGTGTCTCATTTGTCTCATTTAATTTTTGAAACATTAAAAAAAAGAAAATAAAAGACATAAGCCATTAAATCAATCTCACAAGCCAAAAGCCTTCCTAAAAAGCATAACAAAAAAAAAAAAAAAAGGACAGAAGGTTAATCATGACTCTTATCTTCATTCTCCTCTATCTCCTCAATCATTACAGCTCTCCTAGCTTTCTCAAACTGCCATGAGTTTGCTATCCACCAATTGATATACTCTAAAGTCTTGTCATAATGATGAGAAGGATAAATAGCATGAAAACCTCTCACCCATCCATTTCTAACGGCTCAGGCAATGATCTTGATAATAAGGATAGATTGAAATAAAGCACCATCTGGGGGCACACCTTGTCCATGGCCCATTTGGCACATAATTCTAGTAGCCTGATAAAAAGTGACCATCCTCAAACCTAAAAGATAAACCATCCTGTAACCAAAACTCATGGTCATGAACTGATCTATCTTATACCACTCACATCTCCAAAGCAACTCATCATAATCCAATTCAAGAAGCCATTTGAGCCACTCCCTTTCAGAGTCCTTTTTAATCACAATACTGCTAGTCCTATACCAGGAAGCAGAGTAGTCTGTCTTAATAGGAGGAGCCACTATCCGAAGGTGGTCTCTTAACCAAATCTAGGAGAAAGAGCAAAATAAGAAGAAGAATGATGAAATAGATGAAAGAAAAACAGAAAAGTTAGAAATAAACCTGAAGGATAATGAGGCTGATAGTCCATGGACCGCTCGAATCGTATGCCCTATCCAAACTCATAATGGTCTTAGCAAGTCAATGGTAGCAATAGACTTCCTTCTTCCATCTGAGGAATCAAATTAGTAACTTTACCATCACCCTAATCTGTAGGGCTTATGAAGATATATCCTGCAGTCAGACAAAAAGAAAGAGCCCACATCCTCAAATGAAACCACTTATCATCCTCAAAGTCTTTGGGATCATGAAATTTTGCAATTACAGCAGTTAAGTTTTCCTAATCCTCCACTACCATGGGACTAGCCACTTCCTCACTCATATCCAAAAGCCTTCTAAAGGAGTTAAAATATCCCACTCTCTGGACAGGAGTAGCCAAAAGAGCCTCAGGATCATACCTGAGCAACATAGAAAATTTCTCAAAAGTAAGACACATTTCTTCCATGCTTACCCCAAACTTGAAGACATAGGTAGCAAGATCCCAAAAGTATATAAAGGCACGTAAAAAATCGCAATCAATTTTCACTTCCCTCAAAATGGGCATGGCACTTACTCCATATTTCCTTAAATTTATTCTCTCCACTTTAGTAAGATTCTTGCACCCTAAGAACATTGCATGACTAAAATAGGGCTCCATTGTGAAAAGAATTTCAAGAAAATAGAAAAAAAATTTAATTTTTTTTTTTGAAAAAAGAAAAGAAAGATGCTTAAAAGTATTGAAAAGTGTTCAAAGGTCAATGGAATGAAGTTTTAAGAAGTGGAGAAGCCTATAAATAGCAGAAAATCAAGAAAAATCAGAGTCAAAGATGGATCACGCTACGGTTGCCGCACCTAGACTGCTGTTGTTGCAGCCTTTTTACAATAACCATTTTGGCTACCACATTGCCGCAGACCTTTTGCAGCTGCTACATTCACTACCAAGTTGCCGTGATACCTTTTCCATCTCCATTTTGCAAATTTAGAACTACTGTAAGACTTCTCAGCTTAAAAAAAAAAAAAAAGTTTGAACCCCTATTTCAGTTATATTTAGGAATTGCATTCATGCATACTACACATACGCAATTAGGGATAGAAGTGCATCTTATAATAAGTAAAATTATTCTTGACATCACATTTAGGAAAAATATCCATACATGTCATAACATCACATTTAGGAAAAATATTCATATATGCCATAACATCACATTTGGGATAAACATCCATACATATCATCTATAAAAACCAATAACTTAAAGGAAGGATAATAGAGCGTCTAACGGTGTCTGCGCCTCTCCTTCCTTTGCTCGTGTGGAGACTCATCTCCCTCATCGCCGCTAGCACCTCTACCTCTACCAATATCTCTGCTACCTCCCAGCTCTGCTCGGGTCAAAGTAGATGATAGAGCAACAATTAGATGACCCATCACCCTCTCAGCCTCACGAGCCCAATCCACAAGCACCTATAAGGTCAAGAAAATGAAGCAACTGAGCAAGAATCTAAAGTCATGGTAGAATCAGAACAACCTACCTCAAAAGTATCTATTGGAACCTCAGGCCATCTAAATGGCATCACTACAGAACAATCATACTCAATTAGCTGCCCCTGCTCAACAGAAAAGTACTAACAACATGTAGAAGGCCATAAACTCTAATGCCAAATATCACCACTGGATGATCCTGAAGCTGTTCCGAGGTCAGGTGCAGCAGGAGGAGCATGAGTAACCCTAGAAGGCCCTGCTCTAATCAAAAGGTCCCTAACTGAAGGGGTTTGGGTAGAACCAACAGTCAATCTCTTAGGATCATAACCAGAATCTAGCCTAGGGACAGTGCCAGTCATCAGGGAAGCCTGGCAGAAGTATTCATAATCTGCATCATAATCCAAGAAGTCATCACAAGGGAAGCCTGCTAGCAATGCCTCATCATCTACAATACTTGACCTATATCTCATGTCGGCTAAAGGAGGTAAAGGCACAACTCTATCACCAGTAATCTGCCTTCTCACTCTCTTTTCAAGGTAATATCTTCTCTCATCCCTAAAGCGGAGAAGTAGTCTACATGGTGAAAGCACATAGTTGGAACCCATCCACTCCATCACTGATGGTGGTAAGCAATCCTGATAGGAATTCCACTAGACCTACAAAATAAAAAGTAAGTCCAAAGCAATTAAAAGCAGTAGAGAGCAAATTAGCAAGACAAATACTTGGTACACACCTAATTGGCTAAAATGGGTCCGATAACTAGCAAAACCTATCCTGTCAAAGCAGCTGCGGTTACCATAATTCCATAAGAACCCCCAGGGCACTCTATCAGGAACCGAGTTTCTCAAGGAAGGAGATACCCAAGTAAAGTATTTATAAGCTCAGTACTGCAAAACAGATAATAGTTAGTCAAGTTAATAAGAAGTATAAGACAGAAAGCAAAAATGAGAAAAGAACACATGCTCACCTCCTAAATAATATGGGTACCACCTAGGCTAGAGAAAGTGTTTCGAGAGAGATCAAACATCTTCCTATACATTACACACAAAGTGGTACCTCCCCAATCATACTCAGAGATCTGGGTTAAGTCCTCCAATGAAGCCAAGATGTTGAAGTCAATAGTGTCTCTCCTCGTGTGAGAGATGGAGCAACCCAAAATCATCATAAGGCACAAATGAGCTACCTGCTCATTAGTGTAGCTCCTATATTGATCTAAATCTCTAAGCTGATTCTGAAGCCAGACTCTCGATACATGAACATTAATGCGAGGAGGGTCAAAACCTAATAGCTTAGTCATCCTCTGACTATCTAGTGCGGTCCAGGAACCATAAAAGTCTAAAGCCTGACATTGAAAAGGCAAACCAATGAGCAAATGGAGATCTATAGGAGTCACTGTCAACTCCCCACATGAGAAATGGAAAGTATTAGTGGTGTCCCACCACCTCTTTGCCAAAGCCCTTAATAAGGCATGATCACCCTTGCAAGAACAGTCTAAGTCTAGTAGATCGAGAAAACCAGAAGGCTCAATCATAGCTCACACATCGGGATGGTGATTCAGATAAGTATCAACCCTCACCAGGTTACCTCTACCTCCCTTCAATCTCAAGTCATATGACTTTGCATGAAATACATAAAAAATAAATTTTTGCATGCATAAGAAACTAGGATTTTCTTCACTTTTTCTATTTTATTTTATTTTATTTTCTTTCTTCTTAATTATCATAAAGTGTCATTGTTAAAAAAAAAAAAAAAAAGAAAATCATCACTGCATAGTAAACTAGATTGTATAATGAACTAAGCTGCATCGTATTATTTCTATTGCTTGTATAGAACTAACCCAAGTGCAGGAAAGAGAATAAATACCTCCATGCTGCTAGTAAAGCTTGCGTGATCTCTAAGCTCCTGCAGTAGAACCTCAGGATTCGCATCATCTTGGGGCACCGAATAGCTTCTCACGTGCCTTGAAGTTCAGGAAGCCATCTTAGTGAAAGAGTTCTTTAAAGAAAGAGTGTAAGTAGAGAGAGAGAGAGGAAATTGAAAATGATGAGAATGAATGAAGAAGAGAGGGGTATTTATAGAAAGAACTGTAGGTCCCACCTCATCATTTTCTTTCGGCTCACATAGCTAAGTTGCCAGATTTTGCCATAACAAATCCATTTCGAATAAGAATTCAATTTTATCCAAACAAATAGGTCCGCAACATTTTTATCTGTTCCTCAAAATAGAAACAAACTCAATCAGAATCCAGAATCTTTCGTAATTATAGAAAGTTCAAAAATTCAAAATGTCTAGAAAAATTGAAAAATAGTCCAAACGAATTCAGAAAAGCCCAAAAACAGACATGGCACCTCAACATAAATCTTAAAGCTGACCAAGATCCTCAGTCATCTAAAAACTTCTAGAATTTCCCTGGTTCACACTTATTCGACTCGGCCTCCTGTTCTGCCGAGTTTGATAAGGGGGCAGCTGTGAACCCACTATTTTGCAACTCCGAATGACTAACATTTTATTATGAACCCATAGAATTAGATTAGACTCAAATCAAATAAAAAATGGATGAGAATGGGATGAAAAATGAGATGCACTACTGT
>CANTUT010002152.1:0-12500 GCA_947687605.1 Reutealis trisperma
AAAGAATGAAATATATAAAAAATGAAATATATAAAAAAAGTTAAATATATAAAACTTTCATCCGCAATTCTTACAATTTCATTTAGAATTTAGATATTTAGATTAAGGGTTCTAAAAAAAATATCTCCACCTTAATATTCCAACCAACCAATCAATATATATCAATCAATATATAGAATATTGATTGATATAATATAGAAAAAGAAATAAAAAATATCAAATAAATAAGACTTCTTTATTTTTATTTTTTTATTTATTTATATATATATTTATTTATATATATATATATTTATTTATATATATATAATATATATTATATAATATATTATATATATATTAATATATTATATATATTTATTATTTTATTTATATTATATATTTTTATTTATATTATATATATATTATTATATTATATATATATTATAATTATTTAATTATTATAATTTTATAATTTAATTATTATTTTTAATTAGTTTTATTATTATTATTATTTTTAATTATTTTTATTATTATTTATTTTTATTTCTATTTCTTTTTCTATTCTATTTTATTTTTATAAATTCTATTCGAAATTCTAAATTAGAAAAGGTTATTTGATATAAAGCATAAAAGATTAGATTATTTAAATCATAAAAAAATTATTTGATTTTTAATATTTGATTTAGAAAATGATTTCTAAAAAATTTATAAAGGATTAAATTTAAATTAATTAATAATTAAATTAATTAATAATTAAATTAATAAAAATAATTAAAAAATAATTTAGTAATTAAATTAAATTAATAAAAATTCAAAAATGATTAAAAAATTAATAAAATGATTAATAAGAATAATTAAAAATTTAAAGAAATTTATTTAAATAATTTAAATAAACTATTTCTAAATTTCTAAATAAACCTAAATAAAAATAGTTAAATAAAATAAAAATATATTCTATAAATAATATATTCTATAATAATTAGAATTATAATAATATAATTCTAATAAAAATATATTCAAAATGCTCAATTGTCTTACTCGACAAAAGGTTCATTTATATACAATAATCGCATCGTAGCGGGTATAGTTTAGTGGTAAAAGTGTGATTCGGTCGCTTAACCCTAATAGTTAAGGGATCCCTCGGCTCATATTCCGATGAAAAACTTTATTTCTTAAAAGATTTAATCCTTTCCCTCTCAATGAAAATTCGAGGAAGAATATACATTCTCGTGATTTGTATCCAAGAATCAATTAGAAATTGAAAAGTTGGATTATGAAATTACGAAACATAATTTTTTTTTTTTATTGGATCAATACTTTCAATTGAATGAGTATGAGTAAAGGATCTATGAAAAAGACAGAAAAGTTTATTTCTAATCGTAACTAAATCTTCAATTTTTTCTTTGTTTTGTATAGTCGAGATTGAAGCAAAATAAGTATTAAACGATGACTTTAGTTTACTATAGGCATCGACATCTTGTTTTAGCTCGGTGGAAACAAAATGCTTTTCCTAGGATTCTCTCAAATAGAAATAGAGAACGAAGTAACTAGAAAGATTATAAAAATCCCACTCGTCTAGAGGGATCATCTAGAAAGCGCCTTGTTTTGAATGCATTAAGACAGAAAAGCTGACATAGATGTTATGGGTCGAATTTTTTTTTCGTGCACGCCTTATAGCTGGAAATTTTTCCATATTCCATATCCATAAAGGAGCCGAATGAAACCAAAGTTTCATGTTCGGTTTTGAATTAGAGGACGTTAAGGATGATGAATCAACGCCGACTATAACCCCTAGCCTTCCAAGCTAACGATGCGGGTTCGATTCCCGCTACCCGCTTATATCCCTATACTCTCTAAAAAATAGAGAAAAAAATAGAGATAATATATACATAGATTAAATATTTCTATATAGAAATTAATATATTTCTTTTATTTCTATTCAAATTCATTTCTATTTTTTTTTTTTATTTTTAGATATTAACATAATTTAATATAGTTTATTTTATATATTTAAATAGTCTATTTAATAGTCTATTTAAACTATACTTCATATATGTATTTTTTATATATGTATTTTTTATATTATATTCTTCTTTTTTATATTCTTATTTTATTATTCTATTTTTTTTTATTATTTTATTATATAGATAATTATATAGATAACTATATAGAAAATAGATTTTAACAATACCAATATATACTATAACTCTATTATATATTGTTTATATTATATACTGTTAGTTATCTAATTAGTTATTATAGATTTATAACTATATAATTATATGGTTTTATATAGTTATAGTTTGTTCTATTTAAATAGACTATATAATATACTATCTCTATATTAATATCTCTATATTAATAGAATAATATTAATAGAATAATAAATTAATAAAAAAAATTATTTAAAATTAAATAATATTATTAATATAATAATATTATTAATATTAATTAATAATATTAATAAATAAATATATAAAATATAAAAATAAATATATAAATATATAGAAAATATATAATAAATATATAGAAATTTATATATAGAAATATCTAGAATAAATATATAATAAATCAATATATAGAAAATATAGAAATATAAATATATTAATATTATATTATTAATATTATTTAATTATTAATTAAAAAAAATATTAAAAAAATAGATAAAAATAGAAGAAAAAAGAAAAAAAATGGAATAGAAAAGCGTCCCATTGTCTAATGGATAGGACAGAGGTCTTCTAAACCTTTGGTATAGGTTCAAATCCTATTGGACGCAAATTTTTTCCTATTCTATTTCTATATATTTCTATTCTATTTCTATATATTTCTATATATTTATTATTTCTTTATATTTTTATATATTATTTTTTTTTTATATTATTTATTATATATATTATATATTTTTTATTATATTATATATTATTTATTATATATATTAGGTATATTATATATAGATATATTATTTATTATATATATTATTATATATATTAGATATTAGAATTTATATATATTAGAATTAAGAATTCTAAATATTAGAATTTATATATATATTAGAATTAAGAATTCTAAATAAAAGTATTAAAAGTGATTAATTTCTTTATACTTGTTCCTGAAGTAGAAAACGCTCCTTCAGTTCCTGAATAGCTTCTTTCAAAAGGCTTTCTGCTTCTTCGGTGAATGTTTTGGTAGAAGATATGATTTCTCGGAACTGAGGTTTATTCGTTTTTAAGTAGATACGTAACTCAACGAGAAATTTCCTTACTTGTCCAATTTCTAATGAATCAAGATAACCAGTTGTTCCGGTATAAATAGTCATTATCTGTTCCTCCACCGTGAGAGGAGCTGATTGGGATTGTTTGAGCAACTCACGTAATCGTTGACCTCTTGCCAATTGATTCTGAGTAGCTTTATCGAGATCAGAAGCGAATTGCGCAAAGGCTTCTAATTCCGCGAATTGCGCCAATTCCAATTTTAACTTTCCAGCTACTTGTTTCATAGCTTTAATTTGAGCTGCAGATCCTACTCTGGACACGGAAATACCCACATTAATAGCAGGCCTGAATTCCAGCATTGAATAGATCTGCGGATAAGAATATTTGTCCATCTGTAATGGAAATTACATTAGTAGGAATATAAGCCGAAACGTCTCCTGATTGGGTCTCGACTATTGGTAAAGCAGTCATACTTCCTTCACCTAAACGAGAGCTTAATTTAGCGGCTCTTTCCAAAAGGCGTGAATGCAAATAAAAGACATCTCCTGGATAAGCTTCACGACCAGGTGGTCTTCGTAATAGAAGAGACATTTGGCGATAAGCCTGCGCCTGTTTGGAGAGATCATCATAAATGATTAAAGTGTGTTGTTCACGGTACATAAAATATTCAGCCAGAGCTGCTCCTGTATAAGGAGCGAGGTATTGTAATGTAGCCGGAGAATCTGCCGTTTCGGCTACCACAATAGTGTACTCCATTGCGCTTCTTTCCTGTAAAGTAGTCACTACCTGAGCCACAGAAGACGCTTTTTGCCCAATAGCTACATAAACACATATTACATTTTGTCCTTGTTGATTGAGAATTGTATCTGTGGCTACTGCTGTTTTTACCGGTCTGCCTATCCCCAATAATTAATTCTCGTTGACCACGTCCTATAGGAATCATCGAATCAATCGCAATAAGTCCTGTTTGAAGAGGCTCATATACGGAACGTCTAGAAATAATACCTGGAGCAGGAGATTCAATTAACCGAGATTCAGAAGCTGAAATTTCACCTCGACCGTCAATAGGTTTAGCCAAGGCATTTATAACACGACCCAAATAAGCCTCACTCACCGGTATCTGAGCAATTCTTCCTGTTGCTTTTACGGAGCTTCCCTCTTGTATCATTAACCCGTCACCCATTAATACAACACCGACATTATTTGATTCCAAATTCAGAGCAATGCCTATTGTACCTCTTCAAAATTCTACTAATTCACCTGCCATTACTTCATCAAGACCATGAATACGAGCAATGCCGTCGCCCACTTGAAGTACAGTACCGGTATTTACAATCTTTACTTCCCTATTATATTGTTCAATACGTTCGCGGATAATATTACTAATCTCGTCGGCTCGAATGGTTACCATGAGTATTTTTTTTTTCATTTTTTTTGGAAAAAAAAATAATGCCTACAGTAGAAGGACTAATCCGTTATTTCTTTTATCGCCCCAAACATGCCAAGATTCGCATTGATGGTACGTAAATGTAACTCGTTGGTCAAACAACTATTCAGAGTCCCTAGAGCCCCTTGTAAGGCTTGTTGAAAAACCTGTTGTCGGACTTGATTAATCGTTCTTTGTTGTTCAAAATGAATGGTTTCATTTTTATAATTTTCTAATTGTTCTAAAGTCTTATAAGTTGAATTAATCAAATTCAATTTTTCTCGTTCTATCTCAGAGTATCCATTCATTCGAAACTGATCTGCTTCTATTTCCACTTTCCGTAAGCGGGCCCGAGCTTTTTTCCAGCTGTTCAATGGCCCCCTCGCGTAGTTCTTCTGAATTTCGAATAGTATCCAAAATCCTTTGTTTTCGATTATCTAATAAATCACTTAATGAAAGTAGATTATCTTTCCATTCATTGCAAAACTTCCATGATCCCTTCCCGAACCAAACATGAATCTTTCGATTCATTTGGCTCTCACGCTCAATTTTTTTTTTTTTCAATTACTTATGGGAAAATTCCCATATCTTTTTTGACTGAAATGAGCCTATCCTCTCTTCTCTATTCATAATTCATATTCCAAAAAAAATATCGAAACTAATCACTAATCCAAGACCGGAATATTCGGAGGACTCTTCTGACCAAACAAGTAATTGTCAGTAAAGTTGTTTCCTTTTTTTCTTCAAATCCAAAGAATTTAGTTTAATGCATAGGTTATCGACTCAGCATTGGATAAGAATGGGTGAAATACCCATTAAAAAAAAAAAAGGGGTTCAAAGCCTTTTTTCGGACATGAGTGTTCTATACCGAAAACTATTTTCCAACTATTTATTTTGAACCCATTTTGATATTAACATAGTAGTAGAAAGAGTACCTTGCTGCGTCTAGACTTCAAACAGTTTAGCTTTAACCATGTTAATGGTCCCATGTTATTGGTTGATAGAGAATCAAAGTTATATTTACCCCCATTAAATCACGAACTGCTATGGTTCTTAAAGATGATTTCTTAATTTATTCAGAAGTAATTCGCAGGATTTATACACCTTGTCTTTCCTAATTAAAACGAAAAAAGCGCAGCTGGTTCAATCCAGCCTATTCTTGAAATAAACAACCCGCACACACCCCCCTTTCCAAAAAAAAAATTAATACACCAAGGACTATACTTAGATTTATTGGATTTGTTGCTAAAATATCGGTATTAAACCCGAAACTCCCGGCGGATGGCCAGTGACCCAAGGAAACGAAAGAATCGGTTACGTTTTTCATATGATCTCCTCTTTTCTTATAGACTATAGACAGACTAATTATCTATTTTTTTTTTTTTCAATTGGAAATCTCTAATAAGTATTGTTCTTATTAAAATTCAAAATTCAGTTTAGAATTGGGTACCAGGTCTCGTGTCAATTGCAAAACAAAATAATATATCCTGTTGTAACATTTACTTAAAAAAAAGATTCAGTCCTTCCCGTGGGTTATTGTCCCAATAAAAACAAATAAATATAAATAATTGTAGGAATAAAATCTTGATAGAATTCGAAAAACAAGCAGCAAGTCCAAGGCAATAAAAAAAAAAATACGTATTTTTTTATAGGATTAAACAAAAGGATTTGCAAATAAAAGTGCTAATGCTACAACCCAGTCCATAAATTGTTAAAGCTTCCATAAAAGCCAGACTAAGCAATAAAGTACCTCGTATTTTTCCCTCCGCCTCGGGCTGTCTTGCGATACCTTCTACAGCTTGGCCCGCGGCAAGTACCTTGACCAACCCCAGGTCCAATAGAAGCAAGCCCAACAGCCAATCCTGCAGCAATAACGGAAGCGGCAGAAATCAATGGATTCATGATAAGTTCCTCGCACCAAAATAAAATAAAGAAATGGTTAATGATACAATCAACCAATAAATTATGACTTAATTATTCATTCCATCAATAAGATTTTCATCCAGTCGAAGTAACTAAGAACTCCGAATTGAAGTAATAATATTATTGAATCATCAGAACTACTTCGATATCTATTTTTTAGTTCCTATCCACAAAGTTTTTGTGAATTCATACAACTTTTTTTGTTTTTCCATTTCTTTCTTTCTTTGTTCCGAATTATTCTTTGAATTCGAACTCTTCGTTCTTTTTCTTGATTTAATCTCTTTATTCAATTCACAGTTACAAACGAAAAAAAAAGGAAGGACTTTTATTGGAAATCCTTATCTAAATCTCCAGTAGTAGGGCGGATTAGATATATCTTTTAGCTCATATATAACTAGGTAATTACTGTATATTACATATACACATCCTTCTTCCATAACGTAAACCAACTATTCGTATCTTAGATTCTCTTAGATTCAATCGGATTCGAAAAATCATTTTTTTGAAACATTCACAAAAAGAAAGTTGGCTTATAGCCATTTTCCATTATATATATTACATACACCTAGTTTGATTCCACTCTCCTAAACAATCTATTTTTTCTGAATCTCATTTTTTATAAATTTTTCTCTTCCTTATCATTATTCCACATAAATACAATCAATCTAAATGTACGAATTCATTAGTCTGAATCATTGCATAGAAATATAAGTCTTTGTTTTTTGGTTGACTAAGCTCGTGTAATTTATTATTTATTAATATTTTTTTTTTGTCAATCGTTGAATTGAATAAAACCGACTGAAATCGAAATCGCTCTATAGAACCTCTTTTTTAAAATCACACGTTGTAAACAAACAAAGAATTCTTATTCAGATTATGACTCCTAAGATTGGAATTGAATGAACAAAATAATCAAGACAATATCAATATAAAGAGAATATTCATTGGAAGAAGGTATAAATGATCCAAACGAATTCTAGGAAAAAGATCTTTTTTTTTTAGATCTCTTTCCTTTTTTTTACAATTCCCTAATATCGTAATCTTTTTTTTTTATTTATTATTCCTTTAGACCGTATAGACGTTTTTGTCTATTTATGTTCACTAAGTATAAGTAGATTATCTTGAACAAGGCACAGATTGTCTTGCACTAAGTTATTTTGAAAATTAGTCAATGATGCCCCTCCATGGATTCGCCTATATAAGCCGCAGCTAAAGTTGCAAAAATAAGAGCTTGAATACCACTTGTAAATAATCCAAGGAACATGACAGGTATAGGAACCACTAAAGGTACTAAAGAAACAAGAACAACAACTACTAATTCTCTGCTAATATATTTCCGAAAAGTCGAAAGCTAAGTGATAAAGGTTTTGTGAAATCTTCTAAAATGTTAATGGGTAAAAGGATTGGAGTTGGTTGAATGTATTTACTGAAATAACTTAATCCTTTTTTACTAAGGCCCGCATAAAAATATGCTATTGACGTAAGTAAAGCTAAAGCAACGGTAGTATTTATATCATTCGTAGGTGCGGCTAACTCCCCATGAGGTTAACTCTATGATCTTCCAAGGCAAAAGCGCCCCCGCCCAATTAGAAACAAAAATAAATAGAAACATAGTCCCAATAAAGGGGACCCATGGGCTAGATTCCTCTCCAATCTGAGTTTTGCTCACATCTCGAATGAATTCAAGGACATATTCGAAGAAATTCTGACCGCCAGTCGGAATGGTTTGTGGATTCCGAACAGCTACAATGGCGGAACCTAATAAGATAGCAATTACAACCCAAGAAGTAATAAGTACTTGGGCATGGACTTGGAAACCTCCTATTTTCCAATAGAAATGCTGGCCTACTTCCACACCGGATATATCATATAACCCTTTTAGTGTGTTGATGGAACATGATAGAACATTCATATTGCCCTCTGAAAGAAAGAAAACTTTAAAAGGAATTATTTTGATTCAACCATCTTTTTTTTTTTCGACTTGCCCACCTAAATTGTATATTTTAGATACCAACAAATCACATAATATACTCGGTTATTTTTATCTCTTTTGTACGATTCAGGAATAGTAACCGATTCCATAAACCTATGGAGTTCACAAAATAATTTCTTTATCTTATTATTAATCTATCTTATTATTAATCAGGGATTTCGTATATAGCTAGAACGACCCTCACAAATTGCAAATACTAATTTATTAAGAATTAATCGGATTGAAGCTATAGCGTCATCATTCGCTGGAATCGAAATATCTGCGAGATCCGGGTCACAGTTTGTATCAATTAAACAAATCGTTGGAATTCCCAAAGTGATACATTCCCGAAGAGCCGTATGTTCTTCTTGCTGATCAACGATTATTACAATATCCGGTAACCCCGTCATATATTTAATCCCGCCCAGATATGTTTTGCAAGTGAGCTAACTGTCTCTTCAATCGAGCTGCGTCTCCTTTCGGAAGACGGTTGAGGTCTACCTGTCTTTTGTTCCATTCTCAAGTCCCTGAACTTTTGAAGTCTAGTTTCTGTAGTGGACCAATTCGTTAAAATACCGCCAAGCCATTTTTTATTAACATAATGACACCGAGCCCTTATTGCAGCCCACGCTACTGAATCCGCTGCTTTATTTTTGGTACCAACAATTAAGAATTGTTTTCTCCTACTTGCTGCATCAAAAACTAAATCACAAGCTTCTGATAAAAAACGAGCAGTTCTAGTAAGATTTGTAATATGAATACCTTTACGCTTTGCAGAGATATAAGGTGCCATTCTCGGATTCCATTTTCTAGTACCATGACCAAAATGAACTCCTGCTTTCATCATCTCTTCCAAATTAATGTTCCAATATCTTCTTATCATTTCTCCCCACACTTCCTCTCTCTCTTTTTCTTTTTTTTTTTCAAAGAAAAAAGAGAGACGGGGTACCCTGAAATAAATAATTGTTCCGATGGAACCTTCTCCTTTCCCGGAGATTGGACGTTGATATACGATCCACGCAGTTAATTTCTTTCTATTCCTTATTTTCTTTATTACTATTAACAAATCACATGTAACAAATAACAGGACCGCCTTAATGAATTCATTTTTAATTAATTTTATAAAGTAAAAGAATTAAAGTAAAAGGATGAATCCGTTCTTAGGAATCATTAAATCCTATAAATGATTGTTTTGCTGTATCATAGAAATTTTTTGAAATGCAAGAATCAAATAACTCTCTGTGGTGGAATAAAATATCTCTATCTCTAAATTCCCCCTCGAAGAAATTCTTCTTTTTAGTTTTCAAAGAAATGCTATTATGTTGCCTTGAGCCTTGGACTAATCCTTTGAATCCGGTACCAACGGGTATCATACCGCCTAGAACAACGTTTTCTTTCAGGCCTTTCAACCAATCGATACGACCGCGGAGAGCAGCTTTTGCTAAAACGCGAGCAGTTTCTTGAAAACTGGCCTCGGATATGAAACTTTGAGTATTCAGAGATGCTCTCGTTATTCCCAATAATATGGCTCGGTAACAGATGGCTTCTTCCAAAGCGCGTCCCGTTCGTTCCGCTCGCAACAATCCAATTAGTTCGCCGGGTGAAAAAACATTAGACATTCCGTCTTCTGAAACCAATAC
Source organism: Reutealis trisperma (assembly GCA_947687605.1). Classification (NCBI taxonomy): domain Eukaryota; kingdom Viridiplantae; phylum Streptophyta; class Magnoliopsida; order Malpighiales; family Euphorbiaceae; genus Reutealis; species Reutealis trisperma. Next base: position 10,153 of record CANTUT010002152.1, read on the forward strand.
TTTTGATGTTATTTGACGTACAATAATTTCTATATGCCTATTATGGATCTGCACCCCTTGGGATCGATAAACCTTTTTGATCTTATTAACCAAAGAGATACGACTTTGCACTATAGTTAGCTCAGCACCAATCAAGAATCCCCAAGGAATTCCAAGAATTCTTGTTATACATTCGTTCCAACCCTCAACTCTCTTTTCTAGGTTTATCGATATTGAATCAACTGAACGCACTTCTAACACTTGTTCCACTTTTGGAAGACCCTGCGTTATATCACCAGATCTCGATTTTTCATATATAAACGTAACTAATGTATCTCCTTCGTAAAGGATTTCTCCGTAATGGCCATGAACGGTTGCTCCTGGAGTGGCCAAATAAGGTTTAGCTGATCTTATTACTACAGAGTCCATGCGAACAATTATAACTTGACCCGATTTTAGATGTGGTCCGTTTTTGGCCATACATACATTTTCACAAATAAACTGTCCCAGACTACTTATTGTAAATCTTTCTTCACAAAAATTATGGTGATAATTATGATGGCGAAAATACCAATTCAAATTGAATGGATTCAAAATGCTGTTACTGCATGAATCAGGATTAACAATTCGCCCGGTTTCGTCCATTAAATAATATTTAAGTACTTGAAAAGTCTGTTTAAAATTGTCAAGTTTCAAATATTTAGTTACCGAGATCTTATTATGATTTATTAATATTATTAAATGGTAAAATAAATAAAAATTCCCAATTTGAAGGGCTGTTCCTAAAGGGCCCAATGAATTTCGAATTGTAATTATAAGATCTCTTTTAATTGATTCTTTTATTCCATTGTGATGTTTTACATCGCGGAATGGATCCATTCGAAAACAATTAGATGATGATAAAATTATCAAAGATTGACATTCCTTATTTCGATTCAACAACGTACTAATAGTTCTTTGATTTTTTTTAAGTGATTGTTGAATCCTTGTCTTGGAATAAATGGGATAAAATGGATTAATATTGATGCGACCTGACCCATTATTAGAGATCGGTCCTGAACCCGATGGATCATTCCTTTTTCTACTGATATATGAAATATGGGATTTCACTAGGTTGATTCTTAGGAAATCACGAATCAGACCATTTGTGCTTACTTCAACAAAAGAGGCGCGGACCTTGTCGATAGAAGAACTTTTTTTGTCTTGGTCCCAATTCAACACTAAACAAGTACGAACTAATTGAATACTTGTGTCATAAATTCCCCGACTTGGTTTACCATTTCCATAAAGAATATAATTGACAACTCGAAGTTTCAGATTATCTTTTTCGCGCAACAGATCCTGGGGGAAAAGCGTTTCTAAATTTATACCGTTCGCTATCTCATATATGATTACTGGTCGAACCAAAACAAAATACTTTTTCTTGGTAGGTGTGATTCGTTGGATATAGATCCAATTTTTCACTTTTTTTGATTCCTTAGCATTTGTTTTTACCGTTCCTGGTGGTATCAAGATACCACTGTGTCGGGATATCTTATCTGTCTCTCCCGGAAAATAAATATCTCCAGAAAAGATTTTAAGTTCAATTTTTTTTTTTTTTCTCTCCACTCGGACCAACCCGCCCACTCGACTTCTTGTATTTAAAGCGATTTGTGTATCTACTCCAACGATACTATTGTCCCGTACCATTAGGGAAAAAGATTCGGGTAAAATATACACTTCCTCGGGAATGAAAAAAAAGCGATTCACGTTCATTTGGTATTTTGGCTTAAATTCTTTGACTCCCCGATACTCAATCAAATCCTCTTTTTTGACGATTGAATGCACCCCTATAGCCCCATATTTAGTAATTCCTGAACTCCTTCTTCGGTATTGGGGATCGTCGAAATAAGCAAAAACGCTATTTCTACGGAAAATACCATTTATAGGTATTTCAATCGAGATAGCGGAGTGGGTCATTAGTTCTTTCTCTCGCTCTCGTTCTTGAATTGATTGGAATGGGATAATGAATTTATTTCTTCGCCTCTTTGCCAATAAATCAGAATTCTCATAGAGAATCTCAGAATATATGAGATTACAATGACCAGTACATATGATTCGATTAAGTTCTGAATAATTAGGAATCCCCCTTTCTTTTTTACCCGAAAAATCTGAACTGAAGAATTTGTGTTTAACTTGATCATTATTTACGGAAGGACTCGAAATATATCTTCTTTTGACAGAAAGAGAATGAACGTTCAGTTGATCTTGATCCTTGTGTAGTGAAAAAGGAACTATACTGGATCTGCACGAACTTCCTGATAATATCCATAAATGGCTTGTTTTTGGTAAGAGATGGACATTACTATATGTAAATTCAGGTGCGTGGT